>BKCH01000223.1:0-284713 GCA_008635985.1 Ficus erecta | reverse complement strand
CAAATTCTTTTATGGAACTTATTTGCAGGTCATAACGGAAGTGCACCGTTGGATTGGAAGACGCGGTTAGTATTGTGATGGGAGTAGCAAGAGGCCTTCTCTACTTGCACCAAGACTCAAAGCTTCAAATCATTCATAGGGATCTAAAAGCAAGTAATATTTTGTTGGACGACAATATGAATCCCAAAATCTCTGACTTTGGCCTAGCAAGAACTTTTCGCAGTGATGAGATTGAAAGAAAGACAAAGAGAGTTGTTGGTACTTAGTAAGTGCAAAAGGATCATAGTTTTGCATATATCTCGTTAATATTCATTAGACATATACATTTTAAACTGATATGTTTCTATGTGCAGTGGCTACATGCCTCCGGAGTATGCAGTTGATGGGAAATTTTCTATTAAATCTGATATTTTTAGTTTCGGCGTGGTTTTGTTAGAAATTATTAGCAGGAGAAAAAACAGGGGATTCTCTCACCCAGATCACCACCACAACCTCCTGGGACATTTGAGTTTAACAAAATGACATCCTATAATGCCATTTTCACTTTAATTACAAGTTGAAGTTTTTTTTATCTATTTGGAGAATTACAGTGACATCCGTCTATTTCATCAAAATTACAAAGACATCCCTTGGAAGAAAAATTATATGTTGAAACCCACTAAAACTAAGTCCATTAACTTTTCATAAGAGAACCAAAATTCCAAAGCACCCTCATCCATTAATGTAATATATATTTTTTCCTTATCTTAACCCTTCAGTCAAAAACCCTAACATATTAACACCAAATAAGCCCTTTTAACTTGGGGGGTTAAGGATCTAAGGTTTACATTTTTTTGTAGAGTCGAGTGTGAAGTGACTTCTAAGATATGCCTGTAATCACGGTTCCTTATTATTACAATTGCAGAGAAAAAGCAAAGACCAGTATACTCTTACTAATAAGGAAAATAAATAATCCCTTAATAAAAATAAATCCAACACCCGCATGCAAGCCACAGCTGCAAGCAATAGATTTTTCTAATTCTGGAATGGGTGTTGAGGTAAAATGCTTAGATCAACGGGGTCTCCTTGTAATTTTTGTTAAAACACATAGGCGCCGGTGTACTTCCTTTTTTATTTTTTTAATTTAATTATTCGGGAATACAAGTTAAAGTGAAGTTCCAACCATAATGATTTCGGTTTTTTTTTCAGGCATGGTTGCTATGGAATGAAAGCAAAGTCTTGGACATAATCGATCCATCCTTGGAGGATAATTCATACATAGAATGTCAACGATGGCTTATTATGCGTTCAAGTCGGTTTATTATGCGTTCAGAAATTCCCAACGGACAGACCAACGATGGCTTCCGTGGTTTCCATGTTGGGAAACGAAGGAGTGAAGTTGCCTTTGCCAAAACAGCCTGCATTCTTCACAGAAAGAAGTTCTTTTGATGTGGATGCGATGTCAACTAGGAAAGAGTCGTATATAAAATGTGACACAACCATGACGTTGTTTGAAGGTCGATAAATTGAGAACTTATGCAATGTTTTACACAATTACTTATTTATTTTAAAATATCAATTTTAATTACTATATCTGCTGGTGGGTTACTAGTTAGTTATCAATCACCGGCGAGTTACTAGTTGGTTACCAATTTGTTACAAGTTGGTTAGTGACCGATAACCGTCTCTACCAACAAGAAACTGGTCAGAAACCATCATATTCCACATATTTTTAAGAATTTATCACCTTCTTACTAAAGGTTGGTAACCACTGTGATGCCCTAGAAATTTATAAACTCGATTTACGAAATATTAGTATGGATTCCTTCATCAATACACTTCTAATGAATTATTTTGATGAATACCAAATTTCAAGATCATGAATGTGATAATGTCGATGATTTAACAATGTTAAGTTTCTCTATTTAAATGAGAATATATATATATATATATATAATGTTATTCTAATTTTCTTTTTCAATTGAGATTTTGTGAAAACATTATGTATGAAAATTCATTATATAAATATAATAAATGAATAATCATGATTTTATGATTTGAAAAAGTGAATTTTATACCATACCAAGATTATTAAATTAAATTTAATAATCTTACTATTATCTAAAAAAAAAAAAGAACTTTAGGGGAGTACTCGTGCACCCCCCTATCCAGTGGGCAATTGCTCACTGGGTAAGGCAGTGGGCTTAAAAGCCCACTGCAAGGAAAAAAAAAAGGGTTAAGGGAAGGGGTGTCGTGCACCCCTCCCCTTACTCAGTGGGCGGCGGCCCACTGAGCCATGCAGGCAGGCAGGCAGCTGCCTGCCTGTTGCCAGTAAACGGGCATATAAAATTTGAAAAAAAAATTCTTTTCTTCAGAAAATAGGTTGAACAAGAGGGGGGATTTTTGAGAATCCAAATCCAACCCCCAAACAAGCAAAACAAAGATGACAAGATAAGAAAGAAAAGTTGATTACAATGTAAGATGATGGACTACTTGAATGACTACTCACTAAAACCACTTAGAAATGCATGAAAAACCCCAAAACAACCTCCCAACCTATCCTCTTCAGCTGAGCACGTTTTAGTAGAAATTTAAAATCTAAATATTTCAATTTTTAAACCACAATAAGGTTTGGTTATAAAATGTTTCTAAAGTAAACCAAAAACCACTTTTTTCTCTTTCATAAAGACCATACAAGCAAAGAAAAGTTTCCTCTCTTCCTCCCTTCATTGTGGACGAAATTTGTAGCTTAGGGAAGCCAAAAATATATTTCATCTCCTTCCACCCACTCCCAATATCATTTTTTTACAAGGACGAAGGGCCATTCCAAGTGTTTTCCAAGGTAAAACCTATACTTTTTCCACTTGTTTTCTAGAAAGGAAAATGATGTTTTAAAAATGTTTTTAAAGTGATGTTTTATCTCTATTCTAGCTCCCTACCTCAAGGATCCAAGAGTGGTTCAAAGCCTTCAAGAGGAGGTAAGCACCCACTACTTTTCTAAGAGGTAAATGATTTGTAAATCAGTGGTTTACCAAGTTCTTAATAACTTCCTTTCAAAATGTGTTCTTACAAATAGGAAAATCTTGGCATGGTAAATAGTTAAAATGTGGTTTTGCTACCTAGTGAGATGATATATGTGCTGACCATGATTTAAGGTGGCTAGAAAACATGATTTGTGTATGCAATATGATGAAAAGTTTGTTTATGTTATTTTATGGTTATATGACATGCATAAGTATTGATATATGAGAATAAGAGATTATGGCATGTTGATAGTTATGTCCTCTGTTTAATGGAAGCATGAATGATGAGAAAAATATTTTGACATTACCAATAAGCTAGAATAAGAATTAATGACCATAAAGTACCAAAAATACCATTTTTAGCATAATTGTTAATAAATTGGAAAATGGTATTTTGAGTGGGATTTTCATAATCTTATAGAAGAACATAATATTACTCTTGAAATAATCCATAATAAGAGCTCAAGTTTGATTAGAAATAATAAATGTCAAAATGACGATTTTGCCCTCAAGGGGTAAAATCGTAATTTCACCAGCCTAAAAACTTTATTTGAATTCGAAACTTTGCAGCCTTGAATAGAGACTTAAAATATACCTTGTATCAAATTTTGGTGATAAACGGATAAGAAAATAACCAAAACACCATTTTGGGGTCAAAACGTAAATATTGAAAAGTTTTTGGTCTAAAGCATAAATAATAAAAACTTGTTAAAAATGAGTCCTGATTCTGTGAGAGCACTTTATAAGGAAATTAAGTATAGAACACGTGAACCAAAGGGTATTGGGAACTAATTGGGACTAAATAAGGACTAAAATGCAAAAATAAATAAATAACGGGTCAAATTATAAAATCTGCTTAGACTATAGTTAGACAGCATCTTTGTCACCCTTAAAACATTATATTAAGCTAAATAAATACAATAAATAATATGGTTTATGTTATAGTCAACTTTACGACCTTAAAAGACATAAAGGGGCATAAATGTTAAACTTTTATTTAATTGTGTTTAGAAATGTAATAATTTACGAAAGCCATTTTTAAGAGCTTAAGGGCACTGTAAATGTTATTCTAAGGCTGGGACAAACTTTGAAAAGCCATTCAAGAAAGACAAAATTGTAATTTTTTGAAACTAAGGGGCAAAATGGTAATTGATAGGGAGAATGTTTTGGACCATATGTAGAGGCTTTCTGGACTATAAAATTGCAAGAGAGATTATGAATAGCTAAGGTCAAAAGATTTAACAAGTTTAAGCTTAAAAATGCTTGAATAACCGAAATAGGGAGAAATTGATAAATTAGTACCCGATGGCTCTGTAATGCCCCAACCTACGTACGGCCGTTACCATGCTTACATGCCAAATCTTATGGCGACCCACTTTATGTGGCCACTACTTCATACTTAACATACTCTTGTATTTCGTAAAAATACGGAAATGTTTTTTTTTCTTTTTTTTTTTTAAATTTCTTTTTGAACTCAAACTTAAAACTCAATTTAATCTTATACTGTAATAACCCGAATTTTTATAACTCTAGATTTCCTTTGAATGAGGAAAACTTAAGTTTAGATAATGTTTGGAATAGAATATTGGTATAAGTTTGAGTTCTCGGTTAATTAGCTACGAGACTCAACAATGGATTACTTAGCCTAGTATAAGGCACTTTAAGGAAAATGACGTGATGAAATTTCATGATTTCATGTTGGTCAAAGTTTGACCAAGAAAGTCAAAGTTGACCAAAAAGTCAAAGGGTTGACCAAGAACAGTCAAAGGTATGACTGTACAGCAATAGGATAAGCAGTATGGGAAATATACTGCTAAAATTGTCTTTTGGACAAAATAACAAGAATAAGCTATGAGACCACTCTAGGAAAATCAAGCACACTAAGTTGGATATCAAGGGTCAGATGGCTTTCAAAAATAAGAAGAAAATTTTTTTAGTCCATTTTTACGCATATAAATTTTGGACTGCAATCAAGTATAACAGTACTGAATTATACTGTGTATTAGTAAACACAGTATTGAAAATATATGTGTTAGCAAGAAATAGACTGTATTTTAAGGAAAAAGCCAAACAAGGTCTATGATGATGTTACCCTATTTTGGAATTATGACATCATTTTGGAGAAAGAAAAATGGTGGAAAGAAATAAAAATTTGTTGTCACCTTGCACAATGATGGCCGGCCATGTGGAGGACTAAAGTGCAAAAATTTTGCCTTTTTGGGGCAAAAAGTGTAATTTTTAGAAAATAGTGTGATGTAAGCAAATGATGTCATCAAGATGATGTCATCATGATGAGATAAGCAAGGAAACTTGGTCTCCAAGGAGTGAACAAGGGCCGGCCACCTAAGAGGGATAAATTTGCAAAGGTTTTGTCTTTATGAGCAAAAAGTGTAATTTTAAAAAATATGATGATGTAAGCATGAGGTAAGCACATGATGTTATCAAGACGATGTCATTATGATGAGGTAAGCAAAACTTGGGCACCAAGCAAGCCAATGACCGGCCAACACTTGTAGGGGTCAAAGTGCAAATATTTTTGCTTTAAGGACTAAAGTGCAATTTTGGAAAAGTAATTAAATCCAAATTCAAGGATTTTTTAGCAATTTTGAAAAGTTCAAAACCCCTATAAATAGCAGCAAAGGGGCGGATTTTTTAGGGAGAAAAATAGCAAAATCTAGCCAAACTCTTGCAAAATCTTTCCTCATCCTTTTTTGACCAAAACCGAACCTAGGGGGGGAGAAAAAAAAAATGGTGGCCGGATTTCTTGGGTGGCCAGATCTGGGGGTGATGGCCGGACCTTGAGAGGGCTCAATTTAATTGGTCAAAATTTTTGGAACCCCAATTGGAGGGGAGGCCGGTTGTGTGGAGCCAAGGAAAAGGGAGAGAAAAATTGTTGGAATCAAGCTAGCAAGCCTTTAAATTGATCAAGGTATAAGTAATTAGTAAACCCTCTAACCTCTAAGTTTTTCATTTAAGTTTAGAACAAGATATTATGTGGTTGTTTTTCATGAGGAATGGCCGAAAATTGGAACCCATTTGGGGGAGGAGAATCGGCTGCAATGGCAGCCAAGGGGGAGTGAGGAAAAAGTTGGAATCCAAGCTTGTGAACCAACATCCAAGCTCTAGAGGTAAACCCTAGGCCCTAAACCTTTTTAATTTGAGCTTAAATTTGGGAAATTTAAGTGTATTTCCATGTTTGGTGTGACGCCCCGACTTCTCAAGCCAGGTCGACACCATACATACTTGTTCTTTACTTGGAAATTTGAGAAATTTTTTTTTTTTTTAAAAACATATTCACATACGTCATCTTGTAGAGAAAACTTGTTATGCATACATACCATATTGAAAGTATAATTTTAAGTCTTTAAACTTCATACATATAACAAAACCTAATATGCTTTTGAAGTATTAACATATCTTCTGATAATTAGATGCGGAAAATTATGCGTAGTGGTATCCCACACCGCCTTTCACCCGCCGCATTGTCCGTATAGCCCACCAATTAAACTGCAGGCTTCTTACCTACAGTATGGAATATAAGAGTGAGCTTTCGCCCAGCAAGTTCAAACATAATCTCACAAAATATTTCAAGCATCTTTAAAACAGAAACATGCCAATCATCACGAAACTCATGCATGAATCATTTATGATTGATTGAATGTTTTATGTTTCATTATAGACTCAATCTTTATTATCTTGTCTCAACATGTGGGCCCATAGTGTCCGTACCAAAAGCGCGCAGCCTCCAGACAAAGTTAGGGTTTGCAAGGCCCTAACAGTTCTAGGAATTATAACTTGACCCTTCACGATCACGGAAGGTAAATATCAACACTGAAACATGTAACCTCCTCGATCACGGGAGGTTGGTACGACACCTTACTTGATTATCTTACCATGTGATTTAATATTAGTGAACATGCTTTATGATGTCACTATGTCATATCTTACTCAACATTTGCCATAACATGGCCTTCTTGAAAACATGTCATTTCTGGAACCATGGCATATTTTTTTGAAAACATGGCACTTTTGTAAACATGGCACTTTTGTAAACATGATAACATGTCATAATATAACTTAGCACATCATAGACATAGCATAGCATCACATGTCATGGCATCGCATATCATAGTACAACATAGCATGTATATTTGAAAAATATAGTATACTTGAAAATAGTCTTTACTATTTTCATACTGTATGTAACGACCCACCTAGCACAGGCCATTACCATACATACATACGTATATTTCGTACTTACTTATTTGACATAAATAACGGAATATTTTTTTTTTAATGGCGTGGCACACACACAAAGACGTACGTAAAATATAACGAATATTAACTATAGTCGTTTGTATAACTTATCTTAATAAACATAATAATAATAAAATTACAAAACGCGTAGCGACTCTAGAATTCCCACGGTTCACAGTCCGCCATGCCTCGCCCCTCCATCTTGTATCAACAATTGCTAGCAGGTTGCTTACCTACAGCATAGACGTAAGACAGTGAGCTTTCGCTCAGCAAGTACAACTATCCTATACCGCAACACAACAGAAAATAACATATATACATAGCATAACTTAAGCATTGCATAGCATCATATGACTTAACATACATAACATAACGTAACTTATACTACAATGCATGAGCCATTTATGCTTTCTTATGCTTTCTTATCATTTATAACTTGCTTTATTAGCTTATCTTAACATATGGGCCCCATAAGTGTCCGTACCGGGCGCGCAACTATGAATTGGTTGGGGCGGCCAGTCCAATTCCAACTCAATCCACAGCCCAACCCGACCTAACGCGGGTCGATACGACACAGGCAACTTGCTTGCCATCATAACATTCTTTATCATGTACTTAATCTCATTCTTAGTTAATCAGTGAACATGCTTCGTGATGTTCCACATAATTAAATCATAGCATATTTTAATCTTAACATGTTCCTAACATTTTTCATAACATTTTCATTAGCATAACATTTTACTTTTCATAACATATTTCATGACATTTCATAAGCATAGCAATATCAATAACATTTTGTAACATTTCCTAAATCCTAACATATAACTTTTATAGCACATTTAGCATGTAACACTTCATTACTCATAGCACTTAACATTTCATACTTAGGCAAGTATACACAACAAAGCCTATGCTGTAGGCGGAGTTGTACTTACCTTGTTTGTGATGTATGTGTCCACTGTCTAACTTGAGTTCGTCGGGACACCGTCGTATATTATATTCTGAGATTGAACAAAAGTAAGGGTTAGAAATGTTGGCAGTATAACCAACATTCTTATATAACCTTAGTTATATTCCCTTACTTAATTTTACGTTATCCTACTTGGTTACATTGAGTAACCCTAGGATTTAAATCTAATCTAATCGACTTATTTTTATTTTAGTTTAACTTTAAATTTTAAAATTCATTTTTGTTTTCTTTTTAGAAAACCTTATGTTTTTGGTACAAAACCCTTTATTTTACTTAAAAATTGGAAATCGTAAAATAAAATTCATAAAAATTATTGACTATTGGAAACTGTTTTGGAACAGTCTCACAATGCCATTTGTCAGTTCATATAAAATTTTTCCTCTTTTGTACTGTTTTGGGAAATTCTGCACAGGAATTCCCTATTTCCTGTATAGTTTTTGAAATCCATTTCCATTTAAAAATCTAAACAGATTTTAGAAAAGTTTTCTTCACGAAAGTTTTAGCTATCGAAAATCCCTATAACTTTCGTGTTTTGAGGAAAACCCAGTTTCGCTCATATCCTTGTCAGTTTTCATTTGAAACTGACTGGTCGTGTATAAAGTCTGGGCACATTGGTCTCGGGTTTTCATGAAAATGGAGGCCATTGGAGCCTCATTTTGGAAAACTGTTCGTATTCCCCTAGGAAAAACTGTGTTCTACAACTTTCATGTTTTGAGTTTTTCTCAATTCGGCCTCTAAAGGCCTCAAAATTAACTTTTCCCGAAACTGGTCAGGATCCACCCGAACCTGACAGTTTTTCGGTTTAGATTTCATTTTACGTCCTAACGCGAACCTAGCTCGACCAGCCACCGGGGAGCTCTAATACAACATGCAGCGGTTTCTAACGTTCAACATTCATCATTCACATCAACACAAACATCATGCATAAATTTATAAAACCCTAACCAACCATCAAACACCTAACATGCATATTCTTTGCAACCACCAACAAAACCCTAACCTATCAAGCACAAACCCTAAATTTTTTTAAACTAAGGCAGCAATAAACAGTGAGCTTATGCTCTTACAACCAATTGCTTAAATACATTTAAATTTCCTCAATTGAAATTTAAATGAAAAGCTTATGGATTCAAGGGTTTTACCTCAATTTCGGGTCCAAAATTTGACTTGCTTCACTTCTCCCTTTCCTCCCTTTCAGCCGACTTTCCAAGGGTGATTGACTCCCTAAAATGTCGAGCTCCTTTGCCCAATTTCAGGTCACCAACTTGCTAAATCCAGCCACACTTTGGCTCCAAAATCAGGTTTCCCTTGCCTATGGTCTTCCTTTCTTTACCCACCCTAACCGGCCCCTTGGTCAAGATTGGGCACCAAATTTTCTTGATTCTTGGGTGGTATCCTAGATGAAATTGCAGACTTCCAAAACCCTAATTCACCACTTGATTCACTTTTTTTCTCTCTTGCCTTACCTTGCTCCACAACCGGCCACAAGGCCTAGCAAGGGTGCCAAAAAAATTTCCTAGCTCTTTGCTTGTTTCTCCTTCACAAAACCGACCACCAAGCACTAATTCCCTCTTGTTCTTAACTTAAAACTCTTCTTCTTCCCTCTCAAAACCGGTTTTGGCTCTAAGAAAATTGGCAAGAGTTTAGTTGCTTTTCTCCATTTTTTTTTATTTATGAACACCCCTATTTATAGAGGTTGGGGGATTTTTCTTGAAATTGGATTTTGACCCCCAAAATTTTTGGGAAATCAGCTTCTCCCCCTACAGCTGGCCGGCCACCTTGCTGTGGAAGCAATCCATTTCTTTCCAATTTTTCAAAAATTGGAAAATGATGTCAAAAATCCAACATTAGGTGAGGTAAGCCTACTTTATGGCTTGTTTGCCATTTTTTTTCATTAGACAGTCCATTTTTAAGTTAACATAGGTATTTCCAATACTGGATTCACTTATACACAGTATTGGTATTTTGAACTGCAGTCCAAAATTCATCTGTGTAAAACCGAACTGTATAAAAATTTTCTTATAACTTGAAACCACTTGGCCCAAGTTATTCTAATTATTGTACTTGATTTTTCTATGGTGGTTTTGAATCCTAAACATATCATTTTAATCATAAAAACGGCTTTATGCAGTACAAATCTATACTGCGAATTATTTAATCGTACAGCCTTTTTCTTTAACTTTTTGGGTCAATCTTCGCTTTCTCGTCCGCCATTGACTTTCTTGTCAACCGCTGACTTTCCCGCCAAACTTTGACCCCCGTGGTCAACAGTTGACTTTTTGGTCAACCGTCGGCGTTTTTCGGTCAAACTTTGACCAACATAAAATTTTTGGCGATTTAGCTCCTTTTTGCCTAAAAGGTCATTTCTTGACTCAGTAATCATTTTCGTCTCTATAAAATCATAAAACTCACAAAACGTAACAAAAACCTTAACCGGCTTTTTCATGCATATCTTCAAATTTTGTACAAGTTTCTTAAAACAAAGAAATCGTATTATTGTAAAATACTTGGTATTACAATCTACCCTCCTTAAAAATTTTCGTCCTCGAAAATCAGAACAAACTGGGGTAGTTCTTTCTCATGTCATTTCTAATTCCCAAGTTGCCTCTTCAACCTTGTGGTTTCGCCACAATACTTTAACCATGGGAATTGTCTTATTTCTTAGGACCTTTTCTTCCCTATCCAGGATTCGTACGGGCGTTTCTTCATAAGTCAAATCCGTTTGAACCTCCACTGGTTCCTGACTGAGCACATGGGAAGGGTCTGATACATACTTCTTGAGCATCGAGACATGGAATACGTTGTGCATCGATGCTAATTCTGGCGGTAGGGCAAGTTTGTAGGCTACTTTCCCAATCCTCTCGAGGATTTCAAATGGTCCTGTATACCTTGGACTAAGCTTCCCTTTCTTGCCAAAACGCATTACTCCCTTCATAGGAGCAATCTTAATAAACACCGCGTCTCCAACTTGGAATTCCAAAGGCCTTCTACGCTTGTCAGCATAACTCTTCTGGCGACTGAAAGCCACATCAAGCCTTTGTTTAATCTTCTTAATATCCTCTGAAGTCTTTCTGATAAAATCAGTGGTTTGAAGCTGCTTTTGTCCCACTTCTTGCCAATGAATAGGGGATCGACATTTTCTTCCATATAAGTGCTTCGAACGGAGCCATACCGATCGATGCGTGATAACTTGTTGTACGAAAATTCGATCAGCGGCAGCTTCTGATCCCAGTTTCCTTTGAAATCCAGAACGCATGATCTCAACATATCTTCCAGTGTTTGGATGGTTCGTTCTGATTGGCCATCGGTTTGGGGGTGAAATGCCGTACTGAACTTCAATCTTGACCCCATAGCATTATGCACACTTGTCCAAAATCGAGAAGTGAACCGTCCATCACGATCTGAAATGATGATTTTGGTACTCCATGCAGTCTAACGACCTGGGAAACATAGACTTCAGCCAATTTCTCCACCGAAAAGGTGGCTTTGATAGCGATAAAGTGGGCTGATTTGGTTAATCTATCAACAATAACCCAAATCATATCGTTCCCACTTGCAGTCCTGGGTAGTCCTACAATGAAATCCATGGTAATTTGTTCCCATTTCCATTCAGGAAGCTCTTTTCTGCAATTCTCCTCCAGGACATCGATGTTCTGCCTTAACTTTCTGACAAGTTAGACATTTTGATACATACTCCGCTATCTCGTTCTTCATGTTCGGCCACCAGAAATTCTCTCGGAGGTCTTTGTACATCTTGGAAGCTCCTGGATGTACTGAATATGGTGTCTTATGTGCCTCGGTCAGTATTTGGTCCTTCAGAAATTCAAAGTTAGGGACACAAACCCTTTCCTTGAAGTACGTAATACCATCAGAAGAGGTCTTGAATTCCTTATTCTTCCATCAAAAAGCTGTGCCTTTATCAAAAAGGGATCCTTTCCTTGATGATTCTTAATGGACTCCAATAAATTGGACTGAAGCGTCAAAGAAGATAACCTTCCCGTTATCAATTCCAAATTGAACTCAGAAATTTCTCTTTGTAGAGGCTGAGGAAAAACTTCTATAGACATTAGCATCCCTGATGACTTCCTACTTAGCGCATCTGCTACCTTGTTTGCTTTACCAGGATGGTAAAGGATTTCGCAATCATAATCCTTCACAAGCTCTAGCCATCTACGCTGCCTCATGTTAAGCTCTTTCTGAGTAAAAATATACTTGAGGCTTTGGTGATCTGTATAAATTTCGCATTTATTCCCATATAAATAATGCCTCCAGATCTTGAGTGCGAAAACTACCGCTGCAAGTTCCAAATCATGTGTAGGGTAGTTCCTTTCATGATCTTTCAACTGTCGGGAAGCATAGGCGATCACCTTTCCATGTTGCATTAGAACCGCTCCAAGTCCCGTTTTGGAAGCGTCACTGTAGATTACGAAGTTTCCCGCATCTACGTCCGGAATTATCAACACTGGAGCTTTCGTCAGCTGCTTCTTGAGCTCTTGAAAATTCTCTTCACATTTCGACGTCCAGTCAAAACTCTTCCCTTTCCGAGTAAGGGCAGTGAGAGGTGCTGCGATTTTTGAAAATCCCTCGACAAATCGCCTATAATAACCAGCCAGTCCAAGGAAACTCCTAATTTCCGTAACATTTCTAGGTCTGGGCCAAGTACTAACTGCTTCTACTTTAGCAGGATCCACGGAAATTCCTTCTTTTGACACAACATGCCCCAAGAAATGTACTTTTTCTAGCCAAAATTCACATTTAATGAATTTGGCATACAGCTGATGTCGTCTTAGCGTCTCCATCACTGTTCTCAGATGTTGCTCATGTTCCTCCTGGGACCTTGAATAAATCAAAATATCATCGATAAAGACAATGACGAACTTATCCAGATATTCCTTGAATACCCGGTTCATAAGGTCCATAAAAGCAGCTGGGGCGTTAGTCAATCCAAACGGCATAACCAAAAATTCATAATGTCCATAGCGCGTACGGAAAGCCGTCTTGGAGACATCTGATTCCTTGATCCTGAGCTGGTGATAACCTGATCGCAGTCGACTTTTGAGAATACTTCGCTCCCCTGAGCTGATCAAATAAATCGTCTATCCTCGGAAGGGGATATCTGTTCTTGATTGTGATTTTGTTCAGCTCACGGTAGTCGATGCACATGCGTAGCGATCCATCCTTTTTCTTTACAAATAAAACTGGCGCTCCCCACGGAGAGTGACTCTGTCGGATGAATCCCTTGTCGAGCAGTTCTTGTAACTGTACTTGAAGCTCTCTTAGTTCCGCAGGTGCCATGCGATAGGGTGCTTTTGATATCGGAGCAGCTCCAGGTAGTAACTCGATTTCGAACGAGATTTCGCGCTCTGGCGGGAGCCCTGGTAAGTCTTTCGGAAAGACATCCACATATTCCCTTATAATAGGGACGTCTCGGCGTTAGCTCCATCTCTCTATCCTTATCCACCATGTTAGCTAAGTATCCTTGACAGCCATTAGCTAACATTTTCCAAGCCTTCATTGCGGTGACCAGTCTGGTCGCTGAGTTCCGAGACTGTCCATAAAAACTGAACTCCTCCTCACCGTAGGGGCTGAAAGTTACACAACGCTTCCGGCAGTCGATTTGGCGTTGTATTTGCTCAAGAAGTCCATCCCTAAGATCACATCGAAATCCTGAAGCTTGATCACGATGAGATCTACATGCAATTCTCTGCCACAGATATTCAGGAATATTCCGTATCCAGAAATTGACCACAAAATTTCTCCGGATGGCAAAGAAGTTTTAAAAGATTGTTCTAATTTATCCACACCTCTTCCTAACTTCTGGGCAAACTCCAAGGATACAAACGAGTGAGTGGCTCCAGAATCAAACAAGGCAATAGCTTCATGAGTGGTGATAGAAATCTGACCTGTCACCACATGGGAAGTCCTGCTTCAGCATCTCCTCTTGTGTAAGCAAAGATTCTGGCCTGGGGTTCAGGAGCCTCCAGCCTGCCTTGGGCAATTGAGGGTCCTTCCAGCTTAGCTTGAACCGCATGCAGCTGGCTATTCAAATTTCGGCTTGGACGGGAAGGGTTCTGGTTCTGGTTCTGGGGATTCTGATTGCAGTTTCTAGCAAAATGGCCCTCCTTGCCACACAGATAGCAAGCATTTGTCCCATTCTGCACACTCCCGGGTGCTTCTTTCCACATTTGGCACATTGGGGAAAGTCAGTGTTACTGCCCTCAATTCCTCTATTATTCTGCTTCGGAGGGAAATTCCTCTGTTGACCCTGACCTGAGAAATTCCCTTTTCTCTTATTTCTCCCGAATTGTTTGGAATTTTGGGCGGGACCACTGGGCTGGCTTTTCTGGTTAGACTCGGAGTTCTGGCGGGGCTGTGTCTGTTTAACTACTCCTTCTCCTCTTTCCTGGCTTTGAAGATCTGAGCCCGTGCTTCCTTATCCCGGTTAATCCATATTCAGCTCTTATTGCCCTGCTAACACAGTCGGATACCAGGGTAGGCGGGCTACTTCCAGCACTCACTTGTTTGGAAATATCTGTGCGGAACATCTTCATCATTCTTCTGACTTTCTCTTTTTCAGTTGGAACTAGTTCCGGGCACAGACGGGCTAACTGTTCAAACTTCTGTACAGCCTCCATAACAGTCATTGATCCCTGTTGCAAGCTGGTGAACTCATCTTGTTGGGCTGCCAAAATCTCCGCATTGTAGTACATGGCACGGAATTCGGTTACAAAATCCTGCCAATCCATGGCCAGAACATCCCGGCGCATTTGTACTGTCATCCACCAATGTCTGGCCTTTCTTGAGGGCAAACGAAGCACAAGAACTTTTTCTTGCTCAGTGAGCCGCATGAAATCCAGAATGACTTGGATATCAATCAGCCAGTTATCAGCAGCTATAGGATCAGTTGGCCCTTCAAATTCAGGCGCCTTCATACGCCTAAACCGCTCGTAAAGTAGATCTTCCCGCACTGGCTGCACATTAGCTTGTCCTCCAACCGGTGCCATCGGAATCTCAGCATTCCGGGGAATCTCGGTTGAACCTCTGGAACTGGAGGTACTACTGGCGGTACTTGATAAACTGGGGGTGCTTGATGAACGGGAGGTGGAACCTCGTTCTTGGGGCCTCTGATTCATTTGGGCTATCTGCTCCCTTAGTCTGTTGGTTTCTTGCTGTTCGAGCAGCTGTCTTTGCAAGTTTGCTACAACTGTTGCCATATCTGGCACAGGTGGATTTACCGGTATTGTTCGCCGTGGGCGTACCATCTTCTACAATTCACAAGACAGATATTATCATATTATTATATCTCTTCGTTCATACATGACTTATTATATCGTAAGGTAATATTTAATATCACATGCTTATCACAGCACTTTGTAATCATAACTTAACATTTTTGCATCTCATAACATAGCTTTTCATATCATATATCCCGTGCTCACACGGTTTTGTACAATTTCAAAAATACATCATGTTTACTGTACTGTAAAGACATAACTACGACATCGTACTATTTATATACACAAGGTCAAAATATGATGGAAGTGTCTACCACTTAACCATCGTACATACGTACAAGCCTATATCCAAAAATAATAAGCTGGTACAAAATAGTTTCAAAACCAAAAATATATACATAATCAGTCAGTCTGAATCTAATCTATCTCCACAACAGTGACCTCAGAGGCTGCATCGGAGTCAGCGTCTCCGTCTCCATCCAAGATCTCCTCTGGATCCTCCTAAACTCATCTCCCTCATCGAGCCATCCTCCATGCTCGGCTCGTCATCATCATCCTCATCATCGCTGGATATAATGATGACCGGAGGGTCCTCATGCTGGTCCTCTGGGCGTCTACGTAATCATCTGCATCCGGGTCGTCAGCCTCGGCCTCATGAGCAGGTACTGCCTGTATCGGCTCAGCGGGAATCGGGTCCTCTGGAAAAACTGGACCCGGCTCGTATACTGGATCAGGCATTCCAGCGTCATCAGCTGGTACCTCGGGCTCTACCACGTATGTGTCGGCCTGCCTAGCGTGAGCAACGACCTCAGCATCCAGTATCCCCTCGATCAAATGGCCTACAGTCATGTCAGGCGTAGGCTCCGGAGTGTACTGTCGGATCGGGGGAGGTAGTCCGTTGTAGAGAATCAATAAGGCCTGCATCCCCGGGCTGGGTATCTCCTGAGGAATGTGGGGCAACATCGCCTCCTGGAACCTCTGGCAGTAGTGGCCCATGGACTCGTGAGGGTACATGCCAATCAGCCACATACTGAAAATAGCGCTCGAGATGCATGTCCCGATAAATCTCGGGATCACGATAAGGCGCATCCGCTCCCTCCTCTGGTATGGGCCGAAACGTGCGATCACTAGGGCACGAAAATGCGCCCAAGTACGCTCTGGCAGTGCCCTCTCGCCGAAAGTCATCCACCAAAGACGAGCGTCAGCCCTCAAACATCGGCTGGCCAGCGAAACCTGTAGGCGAGCCTGGATATGACTCGTGCGGAAGATCGACTCCATGTCATAACCATGCTGCTAATGTCACGGTCCGTCTCGTACCGTCGAACACTAAAGGAAATGACTCGTAGAACGAGGTAACTGCATCTCGATCCTCCTCCACTCGTACGGGGTCCATATATCGTATCTATCATGACATAGTCATATATAAATATTAAAATGTGAAATAAATTTTTAACTTACAGTAATGGCGGCGATGGCAGGCTGACTGTGAAACCAATCCGCAGGGAACCGCTCTGATACCAACTCTGTAACGACCCGCCTAGCACAGGCCATTACCATACATACATACGTATATTTCGTACTTACTTATTTGACATAAATAACGGAATTTTTTTTTTTTTATGGCGTGGCACACACACAAAGACGTACGTAAATATAACGAATATTAACTAAAGTCGTTTGTATAATCTTAATAAACATAATAATATATAAAATTACAAAACGCGTAGCGACTCTAGAATTCCCACGGTTCACAGTCCGCCATGCCTCGCCCTCCATCTTGTATCAACAATTGCTAGCAGGTTGCTTACCTACAGCATAGACGTAAGACAGTGAGCTTTCGCTCAGCAAGTACAACTATCCTATACCGCAACACACAGAAAATAACATATACATAGCATAACTTAAGCATTGCATAGCATCATATGACTTAACATACATAACATAACGTAACTTATACTACAATGCATGAGCCATTTATGCTTTCTTATGCTTTCTTATCATTTATAACTTGCTTTATTAGCTTATCTTAACATATGGGCCCCATAAGTGTCCGTACCGGGCGCGCAACTATGAATTGGTTGGGGCGGCCAGTCCAATTCCAACTCAATCCACAGCCCAACCCGACCTAACGCGGGTCGATACGACACAGGCAACTTGCTTGCCATCATAACATTCTTTATCATGTACTTAATCTCATTCTTAGTTAATCAGTGAACATGCTTCGTGATGTTCCACATAATTCATAGCATATTTTAATCTTAACATGTTCTAACATTTTTCATAACATTTTCATTAGCATAACATTTTACTTTTCATAACATATTTCATGACATTTCATAAAGCATAGCATATAATCATAACATTTTGTAACATTTCCTAAATCCTAACATATAACTTTTATAGCACATTTAGCATGTAACACTTCATTACTCATAGCACTTAACATTTCATACTTAGGCAAGTATACACAACAAAGCCTATGCTGTAGGCGGAGTTGTACTTACCTTGTTTGTGATGTATGTGTCCACTGTCTAACTTGAGTTCGTCGGGACACCGTCGTATATTATATTCTGAGATTGAACAAAAGTAAGGGTTAGAAATGTTGGCAGTATAACCAACATTCTTATATAACCTTAGTTATATTCCCTTACTTAATTTTACGTTATCCTACTTGGTTACATTGAGTAACCCTAGGATTTAAATCTAATCTAATCGACTTATTTTATTTTAGTTTAACTTTAAATTTAAAATTCATTTTTGTTTTCTTTTAGAAAACCTTATGTTTTTGGTACAAAACCCTTTATTTTACTTAAAAATTGGAAATCGTAAAATAAAATTCATAAAAATTATTGACTATTGGAAACTGTCTCTGGAACAGTCTCTCACAATGCCATTTGTCAGTTCATATAAAATTTTTCCTCTTTTTGTACTGTTTTGGGAAATTCTGCACAGGAATTCCCTATTTCCTTGTATAGTTTTTGAAATCCATTTCCATTAAAAATCTAAATAGATTTAGAAAAGTTTTCTTCAGAAAGTTTTAGCTATCGAAAATCCCTATAACTTTTATGTTTTAAGGAAAACCCAGTTTCACTCATATCCTTGTCAGTTTTCATTTGAAACTGACTGGTCGTGTATAAGTCTGGGCACATTGGTCTCGGGTTTTCATGAAATGGAGGCCATTGGAGCCTCATTTTGGAAAACTGTTTGCATATTCCCCTAGTAAAAACTGTGTTCTACAACTTTCATGTTTTGAGTTTTTCTCAATTCGGCCTCTAAAGGCCTCAAAATTAACTTTTCCCGAAACTGGTCAGGATCCACCCGAACCTGACAGTTTTTCGGTTTAGATTTCATTTTACGTCCTAAACGCGGAACCTAGCTCGACCAGCCACCGCGGGAGCTCTAATACATACATGCAGCGGTTTCTAACGTTCAACATTCATCATTCACATCAACACAAACATCATACATAAATTTATAAAACCCTAACCAACCATCAACACACCTAGCATGCATATTCTTTGCAACCACCAACAAAACCCTAACCTATCATGCACAAAACCCTAAATTTTTTTTAAACTAAGGCAGCAATAAACAGTGAGCTTATGCTCTTACAACCAATTGCTTAAATACATTTAAATTTCCTCAATTGAAATTTAAATGAAAAGCTTATGGATTTAAGGGTTTTACCTCAATTTCGGGTCCCAAAATTTGACTTGCTTCACTTCTCCCTTTTCCTCCCTTCTCCGCCGACTTTCCAAGGGTGATTGACTCCCTAAAATGTCGAGCTCCTTTGCCCAATTTCAGGGTCACCAACTTGTTAAATCCAGCCACACTTTGGCTCCAAAATCAGGTTTCCCTTGCCTATGTCTTCCTTGCTTCTTACCTCACCCTAACCGGCCCCTTGGTCAAGATTGGGCACCAAATTTTTCTTGAATTCTTGGGTGGTATCCTAGATGAAATTGGCAGACTTCCAAAACCCTAATTCACCACTTGATTCACTTTTTTTCTCTCTGCCTTAACCTTGCTCCACAACCGGCCACAAGGCCTAGCAAGGGTGCCAAAAAAATTTTCCTAGCTCTTTGCTTGTTTCTCCTTCACAAAACCGACCACCAAGCACTAATTCCCTCTTGTTCTTAACTTAAAACTCTTCCTCTTCTTCCCTCTCAAACCGGTTTGGCTCTAAGAAAATTGGCAAGAGTTTAGTTGCTTTTCTCCTTTTTTTTTTTTGATTTATGAACACCCCTATTTATAGAGGTTGGGGATTTTTCTTGAAATTGGATTTTGACCCCCAAAATTTTGGGAAATCAGCTTCTCCCCTACAGCTGGCCGGCCACCCTTGCTGTGGAAGCAATCCATTTCTTTCCAATTTTTCAAAAATTGGAAAATGATGTCAAATATCCAACATTAGGGTGAGGGTAAGCCTACTTTATGGCTTGTTTGCCATTTTTTTTCATTAGACAGTCCATTTTTAAGTTAACATAGGTATTTCCAATACTGGATTCACTTATACACAGTATTGGTATTTTGAACTGCAGTCCAAAATTCATCTGTGTAAAACCGAACTGTATAAAAATTTTCTTATAACTTGAAACCACTTGGGCCCAAATTATTCTAATTATGTACTTGATTTTTCTATGGTGGTTTTGAATCCTAAACATATCATTTTAATCATAAAAACGGATTTATGCAGTACAAATCTATACTGCGAATATTTAATCGTACAGCCTTTTTCTTTAACTTTTTGGTCAATCTTCCGCTTTCTCGTCCCGCCATTGACTTTCTTGTCAACCGCTGACTTTCCCGCCAAAATTTGACCCCCGTGGTCAATAGTTGACTTTTTGGTCAACCGTCGGCGTTTTTTTCGGTCAAACTTGACCAACATAAAATTTTTGGCGATTTAGCTCCTTTTTGCCTAAAGGTCATTTACTTGACTCAGTAATCATTTTCGAGTCTCATAAAATCATAAAACTCACAAAACGTAATAAAACCTTAACCGGCTTTTTTCATGCATATCTTTAAATTTTGTACAAGTTTCTTAAAACAAAGAAATACGTATTATTGTAAAAATACTTGGTATTACACTGTAGGTGAGGTTTGATACTTGCCTGATATGTATGTTCTGGGTTTTGTTTGCTTCAGCTCAGATCGCAACTGTAGGTACTTCCTGCTATTAAAAAGAACATAGGATAAGGATCCTATAAAATGTTGGTGACCTATCCAACATTCATATACAATCTTAGTATATATGTCCCCCAGTATACATGATAACTTATTGGGTTACATTGGGTACCCTTGAGGTGGTCAAACTTAGTCAATCAAAGTCAAACATTTTTAGTCAACCATGGTCAACCCTTTATGGGTCAAATTGGGGTTTGGCTTGGCCCCATAGTAACTCGGGTATCCTTCCCGGTTACTATCCGTCAACCTTTTTGTTACTATACTTTGGCTTTTACAAACCCAAATTTGGAAATTTGGACAACAATCTTTTGTTTAACTTGAAATTCGTGGTTTTTCAAAGTATGACTTTATAAAATCATTAAAGGGCTGAAAAAATGCTATTGGAACAAGTTTCCACAGTCAAAACAGTGGTGTTGGTGCAAAAATACAGTTTCTCTGCTTGTATTTAGAAAATCCTGTGCAGGAATTTATTGCTCTATGCACAGTTTTGATAATTCAGGTTGTATTTTAAAATCCAGATTGAATTTGAAAAACTTGTCTTCACGAAAGTTCTTGCTCTTAAAAATTCTAAAACTTTTGTTTTTTCAGAAAAGCCTAGTTCTACTTGGATTCTTGTCAGTTTTAATTTGAAACTTACTGGACGTGTAGACTAGGTCTGGGCAGATCAGCCTCGGATTTTCGTAAAAAAGGAGGCCATTGGAGTCTCATTTTGCAAATCCATCCATGCCCCCCACCCCTAGGAAAAACTGTTCCGAGAAACTTTCGTTGGTTTTAAGTTTTTCCAATTTCGGCCTCTAAAGGCCTCAAAATCGGCTTTCCGTAAAACTGGTCAGGATCCACCCGAACCTGGCAGTTTTTCGGTTTACAGTTCATTTTAGTCCTAGACGTGGAACCTAGCTCAACCAGCCACCGCGGGAGCTCTAATACACACATGCAGTAGTCTCTAGCGTAAATTTTCTTTAATCACAATTTCTAACCATCACCATGCCAAACCTAATTGATATTGGAATTCAACTAAGTTGCATGATTTCGGTTGCACAAAACCCTAGTAAACATACTAATTAAATTCTAGCAACCTAGCACAAAAATATCATTCACCAACACAGGGCAGATTGGAGACATATAATAAACTAGTATTTAGCATGCTAACTAAGAAAATTAAGCAAGCATGCACATAAAAATCAAACCACCCCTAATTCTAGATCAACGCACAACCCCTAGATTCCTAACTTGGGCACAAATAAATTGAGCTTATGCTCTTACAATTTCAACTTGAAATACATGTAAATTTCAAATTGAATGCTCAAAGGAAAGAGTTTGGGGTTTAGGGATAATTACCTAGATCAGCCCCAAATTTTAGGGTTAGGGTTTGGCTTCCAAAATTTCCTCCCACCTTGGCTCCACAACCGGTTCCTCACCAAAATTTGCACCAAAATTTTTAGTTGATCCCTTGGTATTTTCTTGAACCAAAGCTATCCACAAACCAATCAAAATTTTTCCTTACCTTCCCCCCTTAAAACCGCCGGCCTCTAGGCTAGGAAAAACACCAAGAAATTTCAAAAAACCTTTACTTGATGAGGTAGAGGAAAATCAACCACTAACCAACTCTTTTTCCCTTGGATTACAAGATTTTTCTCTTGGTTCTTACTCACCCTAAAATTTCGGATTTGGTGAGGGAAAAATTGGGCATAATCTAGCTAAGGTTTCTAATTTTTTTGTGAACTAGAGCTTCACCTATATATAGAGGTTGGAGAGAATTCTTTAAAATTGTAAATTGACCCCAAAAGAAGCAAAAATTTGCACAATTGGGGGCATAGGTGGCTGGCCATTGGGAGGTTCTAGAGCCATCAAATATTTTCCAATTTTCCTTAATCCAAGAATGATGTCATAACTTAAAGTGAGGTGAGGTCATCCTCTTAAGGCCTCGTTTGGCCTTTTCCTTCAAATGCAGTCCAATTTTTTGAGCTAACACAGATATTTTCAATACTGTGCTCACTAATACACAGTATGGTTTATTCTATACTGCAATCCAAATTCATCTGTGTTAAAAATGGACTGTATAAAATTTTTTTCTTAATTCCTTAAGCCCTTTTGCCCTTTATTTCTAACTTGGTTTGTGCTTGATTTTTCTATGGTGGTTTTAAATCCTATTCATGTTATCTTGTCCGTAAAAAACAGTTTTCGCAGTATATTTCCATACTGCTTTGCCATAATACTGTATAGTCATCCCTTTGACCATTTTAGTCAAACTTTGACTTTCTTGGTCAACTTTGACCATTTATAAATTCATGAAATTTCGTCATGTCTTTTTCCTTAAAATGCCTATTATGGAGTCTCGTGGCTAATTTACCGAGAACTCAACCCTATACTGATAAAATTATGAATTTTTGTATTGGTATTCATAATTTTCATACAATTGCACATAACACATAGTACAAACTTTAGATTTCTTATATACAAGAAAATCATGAGTTCGTGAAAATTTTTGGATATTACATTTGGGATGTAAGAGCGTAAGCTCATTTTCTTATGCCACGCAATAAGTTTTGTGCTTGATTATGTGCTTGATTAGGGTGCTAAGGTCTCAATTATGGTTATGGTGCATGAGTTGCTAATTATGCTTGTATGATTATTAGGGTTTCATGCATGCACATAAGGGTGTTTGATATATGTCCCCAATATGCCTAAGAAGTTATAGGTCATGCATGTTTATGTTTGTGCTCGATTAGAAGCTTGATTGATGAATGGTGATGCAAATCAAATGTTTTGCAAAACCTAGTTGGTGCAAGAACACCAAGGGTTTTGCCTTGAATGGATGAATGATTTACGCTAGAAAACCGCTGCATGTGTGTATTAGAGCTCCCGCGGTGGCTGGTTGAGCTAGATTCCATGTCTAGGACGTAAAATGAACTCTAAACCGAAAAACTGCCAGGTTCGGGTGGATCCTGACCAGTTTTACGGCAAGCCGAATTTGAGGCCCTTAGAGGCCGAATTTGGAAAAACTTAAAACATGAAAGTTTTTCAGAAGGGTTTTTTCCTAGGGAACTTCGCGGAAATGTTTCCAAAATAAGGCTCCAAAGGCCTTCGTTTTTACAAAAACCCGAGACTAAGATTCCTCTGGGCGCGCAGATTTGTGCTCTCGGGTCTGGGACTTCAACAAGGAAAATGACTAAGTTAAAGGCAGAACTGGGTTTTTCTCAAAACATGAAAGTTTTAGGATTTTCGAGATCTAAAACTTTCATGGGACAACTTTTTCAAATTCAATTCAGATCTTTAAACTGACACAGTTTTATAAAGACTGTGCAGGGAACAAAAAATTCCTGCACAGGATTTTCTAAAAACAGTTTGGAAAAAAATTGTATCTTTCTCCAAAACCACTGTTTTGATTATGGAAACTGTTCCAAAGGTAGCTTCCAGCTCTAAATGATTTTTACAAGACCTATTTAAAGAATATGAATTTTTGTGAATTAAGTAAAGATTTTTTAAGTTAATTCCAAAGAAATGGAAAATAGATTTTTTAAACTAAAATTAGGTAAGTAAGACGATTACGGGAAGTAACCAAGAAGTGATATCCGAGTTACTGGGCCAAGCCTAAAGCCCAAGTTTGACCTATATAGGTTTAGCCTTAGTTGACCAAAAATTGACTTTGGTTGACCAAGAGTTTGACTACAATTAACCTTAAGGGTTAGTCAAGATAACCCTAAAGAATACCAAGATTAATAAATTGGGCTAAGACATGAGGTTAATTGAGGGTAACCCAATAATTATGGACAAGAATAAAGCCCAAGGTTAGGAAGGTAACCCTAACCCTAATGGTATGTATAAAGGTTTAGCACATGAGGGTATCCAACGTAACCTCTTAAAGAGTAATCCATATTGGGTTGTTTTAAAATAATAGGGTTACTATTTGTAACCCAGTAAGACATCTAGTATCGGGGACATACAACTAGGATTATGTAGGCATGTTGGTTAGATCACCAACATTTCCACAATATTAATTAGAACCTCACCTATGTCATTCAACAAGCAAGAGGGAACTTGCAGCTGTACTCAGAAAAGGAGCAGCACTACGCAGGACATAGCAAGAGAGGGTAAGTACAATTCCGCCTACAGCATAGGCCCTTTGTTGTTACTTGCCTAATGTGATGGTATGTTTATGGCATGTGATGATATGTTTATGGCGTGTAATGTTATGGTATGTTATGAATGAGGTTATGTTATGTTATATGTTGTAATATTGTGACATCATGAAACATGTTCACTAATGTTAAACCACCTGGTAAGAACAAGACAAGTAAGAAGTTGTGTCGTACCGACTTGCCACAAAGGCGGGTTTAAATGGTATGGTTAATGGTTGAGTTGGATTGGATGGCTACCTAAACTACTCCATGTTAAACTTTGTGTTTCATGGTTTGAGTTAAAACGGACTGCCGCCTTCAACCATTCCTTGGCTATGTACCACGGTATGAGCACACATGTTAAGTAAAGAGATAGAACTAAGCTAAGTTATAAATCCATATTTGATTTATAAGAGGCCATAATTGGTTCATGCATAATGATATGTGTTTTGCGTCGCGGATGTAACAGTTGTACTTGCTGAGCGAAAACTCACGTCTTACGTCTATGCTGTAGGTAAGCAACCTACCAGCAATCTCTGATGCAATACTGTGAAAGGCTGGTGCTGCGGACTGTGAAATGTGGGATGGACACTGCCACGGATTTTGAAAAAAATAATAATAATATACTCTATAAAATATGTTGTGATGAAAAAGGGTTTTCATATTTTCATAATGTTTTAAGTATGAATGACAAAGTTTATATATGCATGGCAAGCAAGTTACCTCTTGTGGTACCAATCCGCATTAAGTCGGGTTTGGTCTACAATTTGATTATGATGGCCTTCAAGGAGGGTTTGAAAGTTTGGTACTCGAGTAAGTACCTATCAGTAAGTATGAGTTTGAAAATGAAGTTCAAGTTCAAAGTTTTAAAATAAGTTTAAAAGAAAAAAAATTTCTCCCAAATTTTCCGCAAGTTTAAGTTAAGTATGTAAGTAAAGTGATGACCCGGCGTGGGAAGTCGGGGGCGTTACAGTTTGGTATCAGAAGCAGAGTTTCCTGCCATCCAGTTTCACAGTTCTACTGCCAGCGCCACAGTTTTGTAAGTTTGTTTCTTACTTTGTTTTATAAGATTATTATAATGGCATGTACCTGGTGTTAAATTTGGGTCGGATTAAAGAAGACTACGAGGCTCCGTTGGCATTCCGAGAATGGAGGAGAAGCTATGCATCTTCAATAAGACTCAAGGAGTGGATGCACGATATGGAGACCCTCCTCAGATTATGTCATGCAGGACGTATCTTCAGGATATGCTTGCCAGTCGAGCCGACGTCTAGTCAAGGAAGCTCGTGCAAGGAGCCTTGGCCAAGAGGATCTTGAGAGGGAGATTCCTAAATGGATTTCTTGACGACAGCAAGGATCGCCCATGTATTACCGCAATATCGAGATGTACTAGGATATGTACATGAGACGATACGTCAGCTATGTTGCAGGCTGGGCATGCTTATTCGGCGAATGGGCTTTTATTGCCAGTAAATCAGAGTCGCACGGTGGAAGCGTGATGGGTAAGCTAAGCTTACGATAAGATGATGATCACTGGAATAACAATAAGAAATGAATAGACTCTAAGATTAGATAGCCTATTGCCCTCATTTTGGGTATAATGATCTTTCCATTTAAGGAATTGGATTGAGATTATGGAAGTTAAGTTTCCTGATTGTGAAACTTTTGCTACATAAGAGAAATATTGGACATGGGGAAAATTTTGAGGATGCCTTAGTTTGGGAGTAGCAAATAAGCAATATGCTATTAACAACAATTTATTAGACTATGATTTTTTTATGATAAGGATGATGATTATGAGATTTGATGATATGAAGTTAACAAGGTTAAGGTTGATGGCACCAACCCTGAAGTCGACATATAATGGATGATTAAGGTCGACTGTAGACAACCATTTAAGTAATGGAAATTATGAGATGATGATTGGGAGTTTAGATATCCCTAAGAACTATGATTATGCCTTTGAGCTTTAAAAGAAATGCTAAAGACAAGAAGAACGTTCCTACTAGCTAACAAGAAGCTGGTTGATACAATGATACCTTTCATTGCATCACTCGAACAGTAATATGTTTTCAATAATACTATTTATTATTGATTTTCATGATTGAATTGGAAAAGATTCCAAAAAGTATCTTAAATGTAAGAACATATTAAGATACATGAAAAGACAAGTAACAGTAAGGTGTCGTACCAACCTCCCGTGATCGTGGACGGCTACATGTTTCAGTTGTAATCTTGACCGTCCGTGATCGTGAAGGGTCAAGTTTATAAGACCTTTCGTAAAATCGCAAGGCTTAAAAATTTCCCAGAACTGCTAGGGACCTTGCAAACCCTAGTTTTGTCTGGAGGCTGCGCGCATTTGGTACGTACACTATGGGCCCACATGTTAGACAAGATAATAAGACACAATATGCTTTTCAAATATGAAAAAAAGCTATGTGATATGATATGTTTTAAAGTATGGAAAATGTATATATATGCTTTTCAAACATGGCAAGTATATGATATACTTGCTCAGTTTTTCATGTAAATAGTTCTTGTGATTGCAGTATGAAAGAAAGTATGATGATATGAAATGAAAGCATGAGAGTATGAGGAATGAATTATGATGATGTAGAAAGAAGATTATGGTTATCTATAAAGACATGATCCCATTGGGGTATTAAAATGGGGACATGAACAAGTTATTCAATCCATAGTAACTTGTTATGGATTGATGGTGGATTTGAAGAAAAGCCACTCAGGATTATTCGAATTTTCGAGGACGAAAATCTTTTAAGGAGGGTAGGATGTAATAACCCGAATTTTTATGACGCTAGATTTCCTTTGAATGAGGAAAACTTAAGTCTAGATAATGTTTGGAATAAAATATCGGTATAAGTTTGAGTTCTCGGTTAATTAGCTACGAGACTCAACGATGGATTACTTAGCCTAGTATAAGGCACTTTAAGGAAAATGACGTGATGAAATTTCATGATTTAATGTTGGTCAAAGTTTGACCAAGAAAGTCAAAGTTGACCAAAAATTCAAAGGGTTGACAAAGAACAGTCAAAGGTATGACTGTACAGCAATAGGATAAGCAGTATGGGAAATATACTGCTAAAATTGTCTTTTTGGACAAAATAACAAGAATAAGCTATGAGACCACCCTAGGAAAATCAAGCACACTAAGTTGGATATCAAGGGTCAGATGGCTTTCAGAAATAAGAAGAAAATTTTTTTAGTCCATTTTTACGCAGATAAATTTTGGACTGCAGTCAAGTATAACAGTACTGAATTATACTGTGTATTAGTAAACACAGTATTGGAAATATCTGTGTTAGCAAGAAAATAGACTGTATTTTAAGGAAAAAGCCAAACAATGCCTTATGATGATGTCACCCTATTTTGGAATTATGACATCATTTTGGAGAAAGAAAAATGGTGGAAAGAAATAAAAATTTGTTGCCACCTTGCACAATGATGGCCAGCCATGTGGAGGACTAAAGTGCAAAAATTTTACCTTTTTGGGGCAAAAAGTGTAATTTTTAGAAAATAGTGATGTAAGTAAATGATGTCATCATGATGAGGTAAGCAAGGAAACTTGGTCTCCAAGGAGTGAACAAGGGCCGGCCACCGAAGAGGGATCAATTTGCAAAGATTTTGTCTTTATGAGCAAAAAGTGTAATTTTGAAAAATATGATGGTGTAAGCATGAGGTGTAACGCCCCGACTTCTCACGCCAGATCATCACCTTACTTACATACTTAACTTAAACTTGCGGAAAATTTGGGAGAAATTTTTTTTTTTTCTTTTAAACTTTAATTTCAAACTTTGAACTTGAACTTCATTCTCAAACTCATACTTGCTGATAGGTACTTACTTGAGTATCGAACTTTCAAACCCTCCTTGAAGGCCATCATAATCAAATTGTAGACCAAACCCGACTTTAATGCGGATTGGTACCACAAGAGGCAACTTGCTTGCCATACATACATAAACTTTGTCATTCATACTTAAAACATCATGAAAATGTGAAAATCATTTTCATTACAACATATTTTATAGAGTATATATATATTTTTTTTTTCAAAATCCGTGGCAGTGTCCATCCCACATTTCACAGTTCGCAGCACCAGCCTTCCACAGTATTGCATTAGAGATTGCTGGCAGGTTGTTTACCTACAACATAGACGTAAGACGTGAGCTTTCGCTCAGGCAAGTACAACTGTTACATCCGCGACGCAAAACACATATCATTATGCATGAACCAATTATGACCTCTTATAAATCAAATATGGATTTATAACTTAGCTTAGTTTTATCCCTTTACTTAACATGTGTGCTCATACCGTGGTACATAGCCAATGAATGGTTGAAGGCGGCAGTCCGTTTTAACTCAAACCATGAAACACAAAGTTTAACATGGAGTAGTTTAGGTAGCCATCCAATCCAACTCAAACCATTAACCATACCATTTAAACCCGCCTTTGTGGCAAGTCGGTACGACACACATCTTACTTGTCTTGTTCTTACCAGGTGGTTTAACATTAGTGAACATGTTTCATGATGTCATAATATTACAACATATAACATAACATAACCTCATTCATAACATACCATAACATTACACGCCATAACATATCATCACATGCCATAACATACCATCACATTAGGCAAGTAACAACAAAAGGCCTATGCTGTAGGCGGAGTTGTACTTACCTCTCTTGCTATGTCCTGCGTAGTGCTGCTCCTTTTCTGAGTACAGCTACAGGTTCCCTCCTGCTTGTTGAATGACATAGGTGAGGTTCTAATTAGTATTGTGGAATGTTGGTGATCTAACCAACATGCCTACATAATTCTAGTTGTATGTCCCCGATACTAGATGTCTTACTGGGTTACAAATAGTAACCATATTATTTTAAAAACAACCCAATATGGATTACTCTTTAAGAGGTTACGTTGGATACCCTCATGTGCTAAACCTTTATACATACTATTAGGGTTAGGTTACCTTCCTAACCTTGGCTTTATTCTTGTCCATAATTATTGGGTTACCTTAATTAACCTTATATCTGTAACGACCCACCTAGCACAGGCCATTACCATACATACATACATATATTTCGTGCTTTACTTTCTTAACGTAAACAGCGGAAATTTTTTTTTATTGCGCAACTCGCACACTTCCATAAGTACATACATAAGTGTAATAGATATTTACCAAAGTTGTTCGGGGTTTAAATAATAAACATAAATAAAACGCATAACAATACATGTGGCGGCTTATTTCCCACATTTCACAGTCCACCAGGCCATGCCCCTCCATCTGTATCAACAATTGCTGGCAGGTTGTTTACCTACAGCATAGACGTAAGACAGTGAGCTTTCGCTCAGCAAGTACAACTATCCTATACCGCGACACAACAAAATATAACATAAATCATATCATGTCATAACTTATCTTAACATATGCATGAGCCATTTATGCTTCATTATGATTCCTTATTCATTTGTAACTTTCTTATCTCAACTTATCTTATCTTAACTCATCTTATCTTATGGGCCCTATTACGTAAGTATCTGTACCGGGCGCGCAACTATGGGCTTACTCTTGCCATAGCTCAACCCGACCTAACGCGGGTCGGTACGACACAGGCAAGCTTGCTTACTATTGTAACTTTTATTGTCTCATATTTGATCTTATCTTTATTAATTGGTGAACATGCATCATGATGTTTCACACCATTAATTATCATTCTTATCTCATAATCTTGTTATGACTTTTATCGTAGCATATCTATGTAATATATCTTCATAACATACACCTATAGCATTTCATAAATTCATAGCATTTTTCATGGCATTTTCTAAACCCTAGCAAACAATCATAACATTTAACTTTTTATAACATAGAACATACCATAGCATTTCCTAGCATATAACATAGCATTTAACAATGTAACATTCTAAAACGCATAACATTTTACACACATACTTAGGCAAGTATACACGACAAAGCCTATACTGTAGGCGGAGTTGTACTTACCTTGTTTGTGATTGATGTGTCCACTGTCTAGCTTGAATTCGTCGGGACACCGTCGAATATTATATTCTGAGATTGATCAAAAGTAAGGGTTAGAAATGTTGGCAGTATAACCAACATTCTTATATAACCTTAGTTATATTCCCTTACTTAATTTTACGTTATCCTACTTGGTTACATTGAGTAACCCTAGGATTTAAATCTATTCTAATCGAATTATTTTATTTTAGTTTAACTTTAATTTCAAATTCATTTTTGTTTTCTTTTTAAAACCTTATGTCTTTTTATAAAACCCTTTATTTTACTTGAAAATTGAAAATCATACAATAAAATTTATAAAATTATTGACTATTGGAAACTGTCTTTGGAACAGTCTCACAATGCCATTTTATCAGTTCATATAAAAATTTTCCTCTTTCTGTACTGTTTTGGGAAATTCTGTACTGGAATTCCCTATTTCCTGTATAGTTTTTAAAATCCCATTCCATTTAAAAATCTAAACAGATTTTAGAAAAGTTTTCTTCACAAAAGTTTTAGCTATCGAAAAACCCCATAACTTTTGTGTTTTGAGGAAAACCCAGTTTCGTGTATATCCTTGTCAGTTTTTATTTGAAACTGACTGGTTGTGTATGAGGTCTGGGCACACTAGTCTCGGGTTTTCATGAAAAAGGAGGCCATTGGAGCCTCATTTTGGAAAACTGTCTATTCAACCCCCTAGGAAAAACTGTGTTCTACAACTTTTATGTTTGAGTTTTTCTCAATTCGGCCTCTAAAGGCCTTAAAATCTGCTTATCGTAAAACTGGTCAGGATCCACCCGAACCTGACAGTTTTTCGGTTTAGAGTTCATTTTACGTCCTAGACGTGGAACCTAGCTCGACCAGCCACGGCGGGAGCTCTAATACACACATGCAGCGGTTTCTAATGTTCATTTTTCAACATGCAAGCCAAATTGAACATCAGTCATAAGCATGCAAAACCCTAGACATTGCAACAAACACATAGCATGCAACATAATTAACCCACCAACCATAAACCTAATTAATCAAGCACATACTCTAACTTACTAACTAGGGCAGAAAATAAAGTGAGCTTATGCTCAATACAACCATTGCTTTAAATACATTTAAATTTCTCCAAACGAAATTCAAATGAAAACTTAGGTAATTAGGGGTTTTACCTCACTTTTTGGCTCAAAGTTGGCTTAGGTTTTCTTCTCCTTGTTCCTTCACAACAGCCAACTGAATTGATGGGTGGCAAGTCCAAGCTTGCTGCCTTCCTTGCCTTAAATCCGGTCACCAATTTGCTCAAAATCCGGCCACCACTAAGCTCCAAAAACCCGGTTTCCTAGCTTAGTTCTTCCTTGCTTTCTTCCTTCTTGTAACCGGCCCTTTGGCCTCCAAAGGTCTCTAAAATTTGTGGACACTTGGTTGATACTCCAAACCAAAATCCAAACACTCACAAACTCTAATCTCACTTAGTTTCAAGAATTTTTCTTTTCTTCCTCCTTGGTTCCCCAAACCGGCCACTAGGCCTAGAATGGGTTTCAAATTTTTTTCTAACTTTCTTGCTTGTTCTCCACACAAAATCCGACTACCATACACCTAATTCACTCTTGATCTTAGCTTAAATTTCTTTCTATCCTCACCTCTCAAAACCGGTTTTAGTGGAGTAAAAATTTTGGCATAGTTTAGTTTGGTTTTACCAATTTTTTTGAATTATGGCAACCCCTATTTATAGAGGTTTTGGAACTTCTTTGAAATTGGAAATTGACCCCAAAAGAAGCAAGATTTTGCACCTTTGGCTGATGAAGTGGCCGGCCACCCTTGTTCTAGAAGGGTCCAAAATTTCTTTCCACCATTAGTTAATTAATTATGATGTCATTAATATAAAGTAAGGTGAGGTAAGCTTCTAATGACTTGTTTGTTGCTTTTCTTTATTGTACAGTCCATTCTTAAATTAACACAGGTATTTTCAATACTGGATTTACTTATACACAGTATTGGTTTACTAAACTGCAATCCAAAATTCATCTGTGTAAAAATGAACTGTATAAAAATTTTCTCATAACTTGGAACCACTTGGCCCAAGATATTCTAATTAATGTGCTTGATTTTCTATGGTGGTTTTGAATCCTAAACATATCGTTTTAGATATAAAAACGGCTTTACGCAGTACAATTTTATACTACGAATTATTTAATCGTACAGCCTTTTTCATTAACTTTTTGGGTCAATTTTTGGCTTTCTCGTCCGCCATTGACTTTCTTGTCAACCGCTGACTTTCCCGCCAAACTTTGACTCCCGTGGTCAATAGTTGACTTTTTGGTCAAACCGTCGGCGTTTTTCGGTCAAACTTTGACCAACATAAAATTTTTACGATTTGCTCCTTTTTTGCCTAAAAGGTCATTTTCTTGACTAAACAATCATTTTCAAGTCTTATTAAATCATAAAAACTCACAAAACGTACTAAAAACCCTTAACAGGGTTTTTTCATAAATATCTTCATAATCGTACAATTTCTTAAAACAAAAGAGATCGTATTATTGCAGAAAAACTTGGTATTAAAATATCTTAGCCCAATTTATTAATCTTGGTATCCTTTAGGGTTATCTTGACCAACCCTTAAGGTTAATTGTAGTCAAACTCTTGGTCAACCAAAGTCAATTACGGTCAACAATGATCAACCCTTTTTGGGTCAACCTTTGGGCCTTGGGCTTGACCCAGTAACTCGGGTATCCTTCCCGGTTATCATGCGTAATCGCTTTACTTACTAAACTTTAGTTTAAAAATCTAGTTTCCATTTCTTTGGAAACTTGTGTGAATTAACTTCAAAATCTTTTACTTAACTCACAAAAATTCATATTCTTGAAATAGGTCTTTGTAAAAATCATTTAGGGCTGAAAGCTACCTTTGGAATAGTTTCCATAATCAAAACAGTGGTTTTGGAGAAAGATACAAATTTTTTCCAAACTGTTTTTAGAAAATCCTGTGCAGGAATTTCTTGTTCCCTGCACAGTCTTTATAAAACTGTGTCAGTTTAAAGATCTGAATTGAATTTGAAAAAGTTGTCTTCATGAAAGTTTTAGATCTCGAAAAATCCTAAAACTTTTGTGTTTTGAGAAAAACCCAGTTTTGCTTGTATTCTAGTCAGTTTTAATTTGAAACTTACTGGACGTGTAGACTAGGTCTGGGCAGATCAGCCTCGGATTTTCGTAAAAACGGAGGCCATTGGAGCCTCATTTTGAAAATCCATCTGCTTTAAACCCCTAGGAAAAACTGTTCCGAGAAACTTTCGTGTTTTAAGTTTTTCCAATTTCGGCCTCTAAAGGCCTCAAATTCGGCTTGCCGTAAAACTGGTCAGGATCCACCCGAACCTGGCAGTTTTTCGGTTTAGAGTTCGTTTTACGTCCTAGACGTGGAATCTAGCTCAACCAGCCACCGCGGGAGCTCTAATACACACATGCAGCGGTTTTCTAGCGTAATTTTGCTTTAATCACAATTTCTAACATCACCATGCAAACCTAATTGATATTGGATCAACTAAGTTGCATGATTTCGGTTGCACAAATCCTAGCAAGCATACTAATTAAATTCTAGCAACTTAGCACAAAATTATCATTCACCAACATTAGGGCAGATTGGGGACATATATCAAACACCTTATGTGCATGCATGAAACCCTAATAATCATGCAAGCATAATTAGCAACTCATGCACCATAACCATAATTGAGACCGTAGCACCCTAATCAAGCACATAATCAAGCACAAAACTTATTGCATGGCATAAGAAAATGAGCTTATGCTCTTACATCCCAAACATGGAAATACACTTAAATTTCCCAAATTTAAGCTCAAATTAAAAAGGTTTAGGGCCTAGGGTTTACCTCTAGAGCTTGGATGTTGGTTCACAAGCTTGGATTCCAACTTTTTCCTCACTCCGCCTTGGCTGCCATTGCAGCCGATTCTCCTCCCCCAAATGGGTTCCAATTTTCAGCCATTCCCCATGAAAAACAACCACATAATTATCTTGTTCCAAACTTAAATGAAAAACTTCGAGATTAGAGGTTTTACCTTAACCTTTCCATAGGTTTGCAAGCTTGGATCAAACTTTCTTCTTGGCTCCACAAAACCGGCCTCCCCTCCAAATGGGATTTCAAAATTTTTTTGGACAATTAAATTGAGCCCTCTCAAGGTCCGGCCATCACCCCCAGATCTGGCCACCCAAGAAATCCGGCCACCCATTTTTTTTTTCTCCCCCCCCCCCCCCCCCGTAGGTTCGGTTTTGGTCAAAAAGGGTGAGGAAAGATTTTGCAAGAGTTTGGCTAGATTTTGCTATTTTTCTCCATCAAAAATCCGCCCCCCTTGCTGCTATTTATAGGGATTTTGAACTTTTCAAAATTGCTAAAATTTCCTTGAATTTGAATTTAATTACTTTTCCAAAAATTGCACTTTAGTCCTTGAAGCAAAAATATTTGCACTTTGACCCCTACAAGTGTTGGCCGGTCATTGGCTTGCTTGGTGCCCAAGTTTTGCTTACCTCATCATGATGACATAATCTTGATGACATCATGTGCTTACCTCATGCTTACATCATCATATTTTTCAAAATTACACTTTTTGCTCATAAAAACAAAATCTTTGCAAATTGATCCCTCTTAGGTGGCCGGCCCTTGTTCACCTCCTTGGAGACCAAGTTTCCTTGCTTACCTCATCATGATGACATCATTTGCTTACATCACTATTTTCTAAAAATTACACTTTTGCCCCAAAAAGGTAAATTTTTTGCACTTAGTCCTCCACATGGCCGGCCATCATTGTGCAAGGTGGCAACAAATTTTTATTTATTTCCACCATTTTTCTTTCTCCAAAATGATGTCATAATTCCAAAATAAGGTGACATCATCATAAGGCCTTGTTTGGCTTTTTCCTTAAAATGTAGTCTATTTTCTTACTAACACAGATATTTCCAATACTGTGTTTACTAATATACAGTATAATTTAGTACTGTTATACTTGACTGCAGTCCAAAATTTATCTGCGTAAAAATGGACTGTAAAAATTTTCTTCTTATTTCTGAAAGTCATTAGGACTTTGATATCCAACTTAGTGTGCTTGATTTTTCTAGGGTGGTCTCTTAGCTTATTCCAGCTCTCTTGTCCAAAAAGATAATTTTCGCAGTCTATTTCCCATACTGCTTATCCCATTACTGTACAGTCATACCTTTGACTGTTCTTGATCAACCCTTTGACTTTTTGGTCAACTTTGACTTTTTGGTCAAACTTTGACCAACATGAAATCATGAAATTTCATCACGCCATTTTCCTTAAAATGCCTTATACTAGGCTAAGTAATCCATCGTTGAGTCTCGTAGCTAATTAACTGAGAACTCAAACTTATACCGATATTCTATTCCAAACATTATCTAGACTTAAGTTTTCCTCATTCAAAGGAAATCTAGAGTCATAAAAATTCGGGTTATTACATGAGGTAAGCACATGATGTCATCAAGATGATGTCATCATGATGAGGTAAGCAAAACTTGGGCACCAAGCAAGCCAATGACCGGCCAACACTTGTAGGGGTCAAAGTGCAAATATTTTTGCTTCAAGGACTAAAGTGCAATTTTGGAAAAGTAATTAAATCCAAATTCAAGGATTTTTTAGCAATTTTGAAAAGTTCAAAACCCCTATAAATAGCAGCAAAGGGGCGGATTTTTGAGGGAGAAAAATAACAAAATCTAGCCAAACTCTTGCAAAAATCTTTCCTCACCCTTTTTTGACCAAAACCGAACCTAGGAGGGGAGAAAAAAAAAAATGGTGGCCGGATTTCTTGGGTGGCCAGATCTGGGGGTGATGGCCGGACCTTGAGAGGGCTCAATTTAATTGGCCAAAATTTTTGGAACCCCAATTGGAGGGGAGGCCGGTTGTGTGGAGCCAAGGAAAAGGGAGAGAAAAATTGTTGGAATCAAGCTAGCAAGCCTTTGAATTGATCAAGGTATAAGTAATTAGTAAACCCTCTAACCTCTAAGTTTTTCATTTAAGTTTAGAACAAGATATTTATGTGGTTGTTTTTCATGAGGAATGGCCGAAAATTAGAACCCATCGGCTGCAATGGCAGCCAAGGGGGAGTGAGAAAAAAGTTGGAATCCAAGTTTGTGAACCAACATCCAAACTCTAGAGGTAAACCCTAGGCCCTAAACCTTTTTAATTTGAGCTTAAATTTGGGAAATTTAAGTGTATTTCCATGTTTGGGATGTAAGAGCATAAGCTCATTTTCTTATGCCATGCAATAAGTTTTGTGCTTGATTATGTGCTTGATTAGGGTGCTAAGGTCTCAATTATGGTTATGGTGCATGAGTTGCTAATTATGCTTGCATGATTATTAGGGTTTTATGCATGCACATAAGGTGTTTGATATATGTCCCCAATATGCCTAAGAAGTTATATGTAATACCCGAAATTTTGATGACTTAAGAGTTCCGTTGGAGCAATGAAAACCTAAGTCTGGATCATGATCCGAGTTGAATAATAGTATATGTTTGATTTCTCGTTTAATTAGCTACGAGACTCAACAATAGTTGCATAGGCAAATATGAGACCTTTTGGAGAAAAGAGACAGAATAGGAATTTTGATTTTTATTTCGGTCAAGGTTTGACCAAAGTTGACTTTAGGTCGACCAAGTTGACTCTTGGTTTGACTGAGAGGATACTGCAGTATAATTTATCGGTATAGAAACTATACTGTAGAAAACTATCGTTACGGACGATTAAGTGAGAACAAGGTTTGAAACGACGCTAGAGAAAAATCAAGCACGATTTTTAGGACATGAAGGACTAAATGGTTTCAAGTCCTGAGAAAATTCTTTACGCAGTCCAATTTTATACAAAGGAATTCTGGACTGTAGTCCAGTATACTAGTACTGTTATGGTGAAAAACAGTATTAGTATTGATTAAGTTAGTAGGGAAATGGACTGAAACTCTATATTTAAGGATTTTTGGGAATTAAATGGACCATTATGTATGGAATTGAAGCCAAGTGGCTCCACCAAAACCGTCCACCTCACAGTGACTAAAGTGTAAATATTTTATCATTAAGAACTAAAGTGCAATTTTAAGAAAAGTAAGTAAGTATGTAATTTATGAATTATGGAATTTATGGATATTCCTAACTAAGCCTCCAACTAGGCCAATGTTAGGCTAATGGTTGATTACAAATTTAGTTAGCTTGGTTACAATGGAACAAGCAATTAAGTTAGAGTTAGTTGAAAAGATTCTCCTTGCCTCCCACACACATGTATGGCCGGTTCTCCTTTGTGGCTTGGAGAGCAAGCTTTTAGCTTGGTGATGCAAGCTTGATGAGGTAAGCAAGTAGCTTGGTGAGCAAGCAAATTCTGGTTCACACACATGGCATGGCATGACCGGTGGAAGGTGGATAGGAAAGCCTTGGTGAACAAGCCAAATTTTTGGTTCATGCACTGGTATGGCCGGTTGTCTTATGGCTTGGAGAGCAAGCAATTTTGCTTGATGATGTCAACAAAGTGATGTAAGCAAGGTGACACAAGCAAGGGTGAGGTAAGCAATGCAATAAGCTTGTTGAACAAGCCAATTTTTGGTTCACAACCAATGGCTTGGCCGGCCATTCCATGAATAAGGAAGAGAAATTGTGTAATGATGATGCAAGCAAGATGATGTCATCATGGTGATGTCATCAAGATGAGGTAAACAAGAATTACTTGGTGACTAAGTAAACTTAGTGAACAAGCAAGCTTGTTGGACAAGCTTGCTTTGGCTCACCTTCCCTTGCATGGCCGGCCACCTTAAGGATCAAAGAGCAAATAGTTTTGGTTCATTAAGGACTCTTAAGCAAATTCAAGAAGAATTTTAGAGCTAAAAATAATTATGGGAAATTGGAAATTTCCACTATAAATAGGGAAAGTTAGAGAACTTTCCAAACTTTAGTTCCATTCCAAGTCTTTCTTTTCTCCTCTCCCTTCCATTAAAACCGAACCCTAAGTGAGAGAGAACACCATGTGGTGGTCGGATTTCTTGAGAAGAAAGAAAGAAGAAGAAAAATTTTGGAAACCCACCAATCAAGGAGTTAAGGTAATTGTAATCTTCCTAAACCCCTTTAGTTCTTCATTTAGGTTTTGATTCAAGTTTTTGTGTATTTTCTTATGGGTATGGCTGAAATATTGGAACCCCATCAAGCTAAGGGTGACTGAAAATTTGGAACTCCATCTAGCCATGAGAGGCCGGTTGTGGTGTAGAAAACAAGGGGGGAAAAGTTTATATCCAAACCAAGCATCAACTCTTGAGTTGATTAAGGTAATTTCTTTGGTACCCTAAGCCTTTCTTTTAAAGTTGCAATTGGAAATTTAAGTGTATTTCCAAAGTTGGATTGTAAGAGCATAAACTCAATTATTTTCTTATGCCCTTATTTAGATTTTTAGATTTGTGCTTGATTAGGTTATTTGGTGATTTTGATTATGTGATTATGTGATTATGGTTGCATGGTGATGTTAGAAATTGTGATTAAAGAAAATTTACGCTAGAAAACCGCTGCATGTGTGTATTAGAGCTCCTGCGGTGGCTGGTTGAGCTAGATTCCACGTCTAGGACGTAAAACGAACTCTAAACCGAAAAACTGCCAGGTTCGGGTGGATCCTGACCAGTTTTACGGCAAGCTGATTTTGAGGCCTTTAGAGGCCGAATTTGGAAAAACTTAAAACATGAAAGTTGCTCGGAACAGTTTTTCCTAGGGGACATCGTGAACGGATTTAAAAAATGAGGCTCCAATGGCCTCCGTTTTTATGAAAATCCGAGGCTGATCTGCCCAGACCTAGTCTACACGTCCAGTAAGTTTCAAATTAACACTGACAAGAATCCAAGCAGAACTGGGTTTTTCTTAAAACACAAAAGTTTTAGAATTTTTCAAGAGCAAGAACTTTTGTCAAGACAAGTTTTTCAAATTCAATCTGGATTTTTAAATACAACTTGAACTATAAAAACTGTGCATAGAACAAGAAATTCCTGCACAGGATTTTCTAAAACAATGCAGAAAAACTGTATTTTTGCACCAACACCCCTGTTTTGACTATAAAAACTGTTCCAAAGACAGTTTTCAGCCTTTAATGATTTTTATAAAGTCACACTTTGAAAACCACGAATTTTCAAGTTAAACAAAAGATTGTTGTCAAATTTTCCAAAATTGGATTTTAAAAGCCAAAGTTTAGTAAATCGATGATAACGGGTGGTAACCGGGAAGGATACCCGAATTACTGGGCCAAGCCCAAAACCCAAGTTTGACCCATAGAGGGGTTGACTTTTGTTGACTAAGTTGATCTATAAGGGGTTGACTTTTGTTGACTAAGTTTGACCCATAGAGGGTTGACCATAGTTGACCAAAATATTGACTTTGGTTGACCAAGTTTGACCAAGGTTATCACACCAAAGGTTACTTATTGTAGCCAAATAAGATATTTTATAGGGGACATATAATTAGAATGTTGGATAGGTCATCAACATTTTATAGGATCCTTATCCTATATTCTTTTTAATGGCAGGAAATAACCTGCAGTTGCAACCTGCGCTGGAGCAACGAAACCCAAGATATAGTATACGAGGCAAGTATCAAACCTCACCTACAGTATGAAAATAGTAAAGACTATTTTCAAGTACACTATATTTTCAAGTATACATGCTATGTTGTGCTATGATATACAATGCCATGACATGTGATGCTATGCTATGTCTATGATGTGCTAAGTTAAGTTATGACATGTTATACCATGTTACAAAAGTGCCATGTTTACAAAAGTGCCATGTTTACAAAAGTGTCATGTTTACAAAAATGCCATGTTTTCAGAAATACTATGTGCCATGGTTTCAGAAATGCCATGTTTCCAAAAATGCCATGGTTCCAGAAATAACATGTTTTCAAGAAGGCCATGTTATGGCAAATGTTGAGTAAGATATGACATAGTGACATCATGAAGCATGTTCACTAATGTTAAATCACATGGTAAGATAATCAAGTAAGGTGTCGTACCAACCTCCCGTGATCGAGGAGGTTACATGTTTCAGTGGTGATATTACCTTCCGTGATCGTGAAGGGTCAAGTTATAATTCCCAGAACTGTTAGGGCCTTGCAAACCCTAGCTTTGTCTGGAGGCTGCGCGCTTTTGGTACGGACACTATGGCCCACATGTTAAGACAAGATAATAAGTTCAAGATTAAGTCCATAATGAAGCATAAGACTTTCAAATCGATCATAAATGGATCATGCATAAATTACATGATGATTGACATGTTTTCTTTGAGGTTTAAAATGTTTTGTGAGATTATGTTTGTACTTGCTAGGTGAAAGCTCATCAGATATTTCATACTGTAGGTAAGATGCCTGCAGCTTTACTTGGTGGGCCATGGAGATGATGCAGCAAGTGAAGGGCGGTGTAGGATACCACTAAGCAAGATTTTCCGCAAATATTTTAAGTATGAAGTTGTATATGTATGATTAAGAAAAAAAAAATTATTCTGTAATTTTCTTCAAGTTTAAGTGAAAGAAACTAAGTAATAAGTTAAGTAAGTAAAGTAATGGCCCACGTCTACGTAGTCGGCCCTACGTGGGAAGTTCGGGGCGTTACATTATAGGTCATGCATGTTTATGTTTGAGCTAGATTAGAAGCTTGATTGATGAATGGTGATGCAAATCAAATGTTTTGCAAAACCTAGTTTGGTGCAAGAACACCCAAGGGTTTTGCCTTGAATGGATGAATGATTTACGCTAGAAAACTGCTGCATGTGTGTATTAGAGCTCCCGCGGTGGCTGGTTGAGCTAGATTCCACGTCTAGGACGTAAAATGAACTCTAAACCGAAAAACTGCCAGGTTCGGGTGGATCCTGACCAGTTTTACGGCAAGCCGAATTTGAGACCCTTAGAGGCCGAATTTGGAAAAACTTAAAACATGAAAGTATTTCAGAAGGGTTTTTCCTAGGGGACAATGTAAAAATTTTTCCAAAATAAGGCTCCAAAGGCCTTCGTTTTTACAAAAACCCGAGACTAAGAATTCCTGGGCGAGTCAGATTTGTGCTCTCGGTCTGGGGACTTAAACAAGGAAAATGACTAAGTTAAAGGCAGAACTGGGTTTTTCTCAAAACATGAAAGTTTTAGGATTTTTCGAGATCTAAAACTTTCATGAAGACAACTTTTTCAAATTCAATTCAGATCTTTAAACTGACACAGTTTTATAAAGACTGTGCAGGGAACAAGAAATTCCTGCATAGGATTTTCTAAAAACAGTTTGGAAAAAAATTATATCTTTCTCCAAAACCACTGTTTTGATTATGGAAACTGTTCCAAAGGTAGCTTCCAGCCCTAAATGATTTTTACAAAGACCTATTTCAAGAATATGAATTTTTGTGAGTTAAGTAAAAGATTTTTTAAGTTAATTTACCCAAGTTTCCAAAGAAATGGAAAATAGATTTTTTAAACTAAAATTAGGTAAGTAAGACGATTACGGGAAGTAATCGGAAGTGATATCCGAGTTACTGGGCCAAGCCTAAAGCCCAAGTTTGACCCATATAGGGTTAGCCTTAGTTGACCAAAAATTGACTTTGGTTGACCAAGAGTTTGACTACAATTAACCTTAAGGGTTAGTCAAGATAACCCTAAAGGATACCAAGATTAATAAATTGGGCTAAGACATGAGGTTAATTGAGGTAACCCAATAATTATGGACAAGAATAAAGCCCAAGGTTAGGAAGGTAACCTAACCCTAATGGTATGTATAAAGGTTTGGCACATGAGGGTATCCAACGTAACCTCTTAAAGAGTAATCCATATTAGGTTGTTTTAAAATAATAGGGTTACTATTTGTAACCCAGTAAGACATCTAGTATCGGGGACATACAACTAGGATTATGTAGGCATGTTGGTTAGATCACCAACATTCCACAATATTAATTAGAACCTCACCTATGTCATTCAACAAGCAGGAGGGTACCTGCAGCTGTACTCAGAAAAGGAGCAGCACTACGCAGGACATAGCAAGAGAGGTAAGTACAACTCCGCCTACAGCATAGGCCCTTTGTTGTTACTTGCCTAATGTGATGGTATGTTATGGCATGTGATGATATGTTATGGCGTGTAATGTTATGGTATGTTATGAATGATGTTATGTTATGTTATATGTTGTAATATTGTGACATCATTAAGCATGTTCACTAATGTTAAATCACATGGTAAGAACAAGACAAGTAAGAAGTTGTGTCGTACCGACTTGCCACAAAGGCGGGTTTAAATGGTATGGTTAATGGTTGAGTTGAATTGGATGGCTACCTAAACTACTCCATGTTAAACTTTGTGTTTCATGGTTTGAGTTAAAATGGACTGCCGCCTTCAACCATTCCTTGGCTATGTACCACGGTATGAGCACACATGTTAAGTAAAGGGATAGAACTAAGCTAAGTTATAAATCCATATTTGATTTATAAGAGGTCATAATTGGTTCATGCATAATGATATGTGTTTTGCGTCGCGGATGTAACAGTTGTACTTGTTGAGCGAAAGCTCACGTCTTACGTCTATGCTGTAGGTAAGCAACCTACCAGCAATCTCTGATGCAATACTGTGGAAGGCTAGTGTTGCGGACTGTGAAATGTGGGATGGACACTGCCACGGATTTTGAAAAAAAAAATAATATACTCTATAAAATATGTTGTGATGAAAAAGGGTTTTCATATTTTCATAATATTTTAAGTATGAATGACAAAGTTTATATATGCATGGTAAGCAAGTTACCTCTTGTGGTACCAATCTGCATTAAGTCGGGTTTGGTCTACAATTTGATTATGATGGCCTTCAAGGAGGGTTTGAAAGTTCGGTACTTGAGTAAGTACCTATCAGTAAGTATGAGTTTGAAATGAAGTTCAAGTTCAAAGTTTTAAAATAAAGTTTAAAAGAAAAAAAATTTCTCCCAAATTTTCCGCAAGTTTAAGTTAAGTATGTAAGTAAAGTGATGACCCAGCGTGGGAAGTCGGGGCGTTACATATACTTATATTCATACTTATTTATAGGTACTTACTCGAGTACCGAGTTTTAAATCCACATTCTGATGAATGATACTAGTTATCATATACTAGTACCATCGACTTATCATAATATAATACAAACACATTTTCATAACATATTTTCAAAACTCCAACCGAAATTTCACAATCCGCAGCACCATCTCTCCACAGTCTTGCAACCTGCAGACTGCATATTACATACTGCATACTGCATAATATTGTCATACTTTCTTACTTTCATCATGCTTTCATATATTCCTACTTTCATACTGCATACTTCTATACTTTCATACTTATATCAACTAGCTACTTGCTAAATAGTAGAAGCTTCTCTCATTGCTTCTAACATTTCCTTCATAGCACGAGTGCATAATCATAATCTTTAGGAATATCTAAAACTTCCCATCATTACATAATTTCTATTACTAAGGGATCATATCATCAGTTCCATCGTCAAACTCATAGCCATCATCGTGGTCTACTAAATTCTTGTTGGCCACATCCAACTTATTGTTTGCGCATTGCCTTGATTCGGTGGTAACCTATGTAGGGCCGTTACCTTGCTTACTTAATTAAACCTTGGTCTAAATACTTAACCTTACTGAAAATTAGAGATAATTTGTGTTTTTTCTCTCTCTCAACACCATATGAATAGACTAGTCAGTATAGGTAAACTTTTCGTGCATACATACTAAAATATGAAGATATACATATGCCTTATATTTAACTCAAGTCTTCAAACATCATATATATAGTATAACACAATTTATTTAAATATATATACATATATAATTGGTTCAAAAGAGCTTGCGGAAAAACCTGCGTAGTGGTATCCCACACCACCCTTCACTTGCCGCATCGTCTGCATGGCCCACCAATTAAGCTACAGGTTCTTTACCTATAGTATGAAATATACTAATGAGCTTACACTCAGCAAGTACAAACATAATCTCACAAAACACGTCAAGCATCATATAACTTATGCATGATCCATTTATGATCGATTATGAATGTCTTATTGTCCATTATGAACTTATTATGAACTTATTATCTTGCTTAACATGTGGGCCCCTTGTCTACGTACCAAATGCGTGCAATCCACAGAAGGTTAGGGTTTGTAAGGTCCCTAACAATTCTAGGAATCATGTAAGCTTTCACAATCTGGCGGAAGGTCTTAGTATCTTGAAACATGTATAATCCTCCACGATCTGATGGGAGGTTGGTACGACACTTTACTTGTCTTGGCTTAGTCTTAGTCTTGTTACTTTTCCAAGATTAAGATTCTTTACTTGTGATCTTATTAGTCATGATGCATATGGCACATGATCTTATTAGTCATGATCTTTACTTGTGATCTTATTAGTGATCTTATTAGTCACTAACATATAATGACTTGTGGCATTTTAATAAAACATGGCTTTATCATAAAATGTGGCATTATCTTAAAATATGGCATGTACATAAACATGGCACATCATGGTATGCATGTAAACAAGTCATGCTTGAAAAGAGTTTACTATTTTCATACTGTAGGTGAGGTTTGTACTTATTAGTTGTCTTAAGCTCATGTCCTAAACGTACAACAAGATGAAGCAACAGGTTATATTCCTGTCTCCAAAAAGGACGTAAGATAAGATTCATCTTACTCTAAATCATTACATTCAATGCTGGTATCCTAACCAACATTCACAAGTAACCCTGGTTACATGTCCCCCCCACACACCACAATGCTATCTTATTTGGTTATTAAATGTAACCCTAGGGCACATGACCCAATTACAATCAAACAATATCCTGTTTGATTACTTATGAAACTTTGGTACAAGGCCCACACAATACTTGAATAGTAAATAATTATGGATAAGTATGTAATTATTGATTTATGGAATTTATGGATATTCCTAACCAAGCCTCCAACTAGGCCATGATTGGTTACAAGTTTGGTTACATTAGGTGGCTTGGAGAACAAGGAATTAAAGATAAGTATGGAAGCATTTTTTTTGTCGGTCCAAGCCAACACTTGGCCGTTTGTAAAGGGGGAAAAGTGAAGATAAGTTTGAGTAGATTTATTGGGCTCCAAGGGTTCCACATGGCCGATTGTCAAGGGGGTGACTTGGAGAGCTAGCAATTGGCATTGGGGGAACAAGTAATTAAGTTAGAGATAAAGTTGAAAGATTTTCTTGGCTCACACTCATGCATAGCCGGCCACCTAAGAGGATCAAAGGGCAAATATTTTTGTCCTTTAAAGACCAATATGCAAATTCAAGGAGAATTTTAGAAATAAAAATAATTGTGGAAAATTTGGAAAATTCCACCGATAAATAGGGATGGGGTGTAGAAGAAAAACCATTAGTTGGACCCCAAATTTTTGCCTCTCTTTCAACTCACTCTCCCTCCCCTACGAACCGAACCCAAAGAGAAAAAAAAAAATTTTATTCTGAAATTTTCTGAAAATTCAAGTATTAAAAACTAAGAAGTAAGTTAAGTAAGTAAAGTAACAGCTCACGTTTACGTAGTCGGCCCTAAGTAGATGGCCGGGGCGTTACAGGCTCGGTGACAAGAAATGAACCTGCCACTAGACTTGTTGAGATGTCATGTAATTGTTGACTAAAACTTGACAAAGATAAGTGTAATGGGGCCTTAATAGGTTTAAAATAATAATAAGACCCAATTACAAGTAAATGGATTGTGATAGACCCAATAAACCCACAACCCACAAAGATAACCCAATATGATATTGAAAATCATGGTTATCCATGATCACCTAATGGACCCAAATATGAATAAAGGGGAATTAAGTAAAATATTGGATAGAAATTAAGTATTAAATAATTACCCACTCACCAATGGGTTAATAATTAATTAATTAATATTTAAAATTAATTAATTATTAATTAAGAAATTAATTTATGATACTTATGTAATTAATAATTAAGGATGTTATTCTTAAAAAAAAACTTAGAAACAAATTAATAATTAAATTGAAATTAATTATTAATAATTAAATGTAAATTAATTATTAGGTAAGAGAACATATGTCCATAATCGAAATTATTCAAAAACCTTACTCTAACTGTCGGATGTCAAATTAAAATTAGGACACCGCATCGACTTGAGGGTAGAGCCGGAAACAATCAACGTGGATACACAGTTATGCGATTTTCGATAAGTACAAACCTCACCTACACATGAAACAAAATATTTTTCATTGTTGATGTTCTATGTTTTCTATGATTTGCCTTGATGAAGTGATGAGCCTATGAGCCATACGTACTGCGTTTAATTAAGCATTTAACGTGCATAATTTATCTTGCATGATATGATTGACATGCCTCACAGATATGTATGTAATAATGATAAATGCATAGTGACATGTAAATCTACACATTGTCACAAATAATAAGAATGAGGCTAACGAAAGATAGGATTAAGTGTCGTACCAACCTCCAATTAGTGAGAGGATATGATAAGAACGAAAGTTATAAGATATAACCTTAGAGGTTGTTAGAAGGTCGCTCCCCTAACTCCCCATTGGTTGCGCGCATATGGGTACGACATATGGGCCCTTATGTAGACAAGATATATACATTATAAAGCATAATTGAACACACATAAATCACATGCATTTTTTAACATTCATGATGTTACATGTAAGGATATGATTTTATGAAAATGATTTGTGAGATATTGTTTGTACTTTGCTGTGTAAAAAATCATACTGTGTGTTTGTGCTGTAGGTAACGCGGGTCAGCAGCCCGCTACATAAATGTTTTATGGACTGGCAAAGTTGTGCGGAGGCGATGAAGGACGGGAGTATGATACCACCACGAATTAAATTTATGCATTTATATTTCTTAAATTAATTTGTATTGATTATATTTATAACTATGTTCTAATGTTTTGATACTACTAAACTAGTATGAGTATTTTACGAGAAAAAGACTTTAAACTCTTTCCTTTTAATTTACATGAAGTTATAGCTATTTATAATATTATCTAAATACGAATTTGAATAGGATATTTATTAGTTAAAGGTTTTCAAATTCCTCAATTAAGAATTTAATAATTCTAACTATTGTAGTACGAATATGATTTAAAAAAAATTATGTAGTTTTTTAGAACCAAATATAATAAGTGTTAAGATTAAATTAAATAAGAATTAGTAAGTTAATTAACGGTTCAAAAAGTCGGGTCATTACACCACCATCCATCAGCAAGATACTGATCGAAACCATCAAATTCCACGTATTTTTTAGAATTTATCCCCTTGTTACTAAAAACAAATTAAAAATTCATTGCAAACACAAAATATCCGTTAAAGTTACAGAAATTAATCCAAATCAATCAACATAACACAGAACAATATCCAAAAACTCATGATTATATTCAGAAAAAATCAGAATAATATCCACAAAATATACAAATATAAGAATAAAAAACCTAAAATCACCCATCGGAGTCGCAAAACAAGTTATCGACAGAGATCGGCTACAGCAGTGCGGAGAGAGATAGAGAAAGGGCGGTGCAGTGGAGAGGTTGGAGCAAGAGAGAGAGAGAGAGAGCTGGGGAGGAAGAGAGATAGAGGGGACGAAAGAGAGCGGGGAAGAGAGAGAAATTTTATAAAATAATGTTTAAAACTAATTTTCATTGGTACACAATCCAAGCCGTTAATCTTTTATTTATTTCTTATTCTTTCTATTAATTTGTTTATCTTTAGTATTATTACCAAATCAAATACTTCAACACAAATAGAAAAAACGAATGAATCTGCTCTTAAGAATCATTAAATCCTAAAATAAGTGTTCCAGTATATTCATGTACATTCTTTTAAATGCAAAAATTAAATAATTTTCTGTGGTGGAACAAAATATCTCTTCTATCGCACTGAAATAAATTATTCTTTTCAACATTTTTAACATTAGTTTTAAAAAAGTTGTAGCGAAATCAACCACCCTTTATTTTTGTGACATACACCCTAATTATCCCATTGTATTTTAGGATTTTTGACCAAGCTTTGGCTTATCTAATGAGAAGAACGACAAGAAATGTATGAACAACATGTGGCAACACCACAAAGAATAAAGAAGGAAAAAGGCGTCAAATATAAGATGGGAAAAAAATGCGAGTAAATGGCCTTTTTAAAGGAATTTTTTTGGTAAATGTTTGAGGATTTCTAAAATTGAAAAAATGTCAGATTATATATATATATATGTATTACAATGTTCTATCAGTAATCGTTGATTGATCAATATTAATATATGTTTTATCATACAATCATTAACTCAGTCACTGATTAATTATAATTAATCATTAATTAATCACAACATTGAATACGGTCGATCAATAGCCACCGACCATTTTCCGTAAAAACAAAAAGATTCGGCCATTTTTTAAAATTATATTTAAAAACTATCTATTTCCTTAATTAAAAAAAATATCTACGTGAAACGACAAAAAAAAAAAAAAAATGAAAACACTTTAATCGGAGAACGAAAGAAAAATGACAAAAACTAATAACGACAAAAAGTTTAGAAACGACAAAAAACAACAAAAACAACTCGAAAAACGACTTGAAAACGGAAACAAAACGACTAACGAAAAAAAATATTGAAGTTCAACTGCTTCCGCTTTAAAAACGACAAAAAAAAAAAAAAAAAAAAAAAAAAAAAAAACCCATTAAAGAAACAAACAAGAAAAGGAAATTCCATAAACAACTTGAAACGGAAAACAAGAGAAAAAAACAAGTAAAACTAATAAACGACAAAGAAGTTTTAAACTGCTTCTGCTTCAAAACGACAGCACAATACATCCACGTCAACTAGAGAAAACAAAAACAGAGATAAAACGAAAATAGAAACGAAACGACAACAAACAAAAGATAAAATGACGACATTTGTTTTTTTTTAAAAGGATGAGCCAAGACAACTGATATAAAAAGAAAATAATGACATTCTAACTAGGTTGGTATTCCATTATCGACTTATCCTCTACGAAGTCCTCTACTCGATTTATTAAATAAAAGAAAAATTATAAAACATACTTACAAATGAAAGAACATCCCGAAAGGGCATAAAACAAAAATTAAAAAGAATTCTTCTAGAAAAACAAAAATATGGGAACCATGCAAAGCAAAAAAAAAAACCGATTCCAGAAGGGATAGACTAAATTACACCTTTGAAACTCAGCTTTTATGATAGATCTCATTAAAAACCTTACTAGTAAAACCCAATGAAAAAAATCTAATTAAGGAAAAAAAGTATCTACGCTTTCTATGATTAAAATCCCCAAAAAACAGTCCCACATCTCTCCGACAAAGCAGAAAAGATTAACTACTAAATCGAAAGGGCCTCAACAACATAGGTTAAATCACATTCGATCCACAGGTTTCTCCAATTGTGTCTGTAGGTGATCTCAACTGCTTTAATAATTGCAAAAAGCTCTGAGTGATAAGCACAGGTAACTTCTAAAGGAGCTGAAAAACACCCTTTTACTAGTAAAAATTATGGATTTGACGGTGGTTATTAATCGTCGTGTAAAGTTTACATGACAGTTAGATAACCATCATGTAATCCACCATCGTGAAATGTTTTGAGATACCACTATGGTTAATAAATCATCGTGGTATCTCAATATTCCACGACGGTTCACACCATCGTCGAATAGAGAAAAAAGGGAGCAAATTTCGCTAAAATGAGAACTTTACACGACGGTTTTGCTTTACATGACAGTTTTGAACAGAAACCGTCGTGTAAAGACCACTTTACACGATGGTTTTTAACAGAAACCATCGTGTAAATACTACTTTACACTACGGTTTATAAACATCCCAAAACCGTAGTATAATCTCGAGATTACACGACAGTTTCCCTAAACCGTCGTGTAATCTCGGAGATTACACGACGGTTTCAACATGACGGTTTTAATAAACTGTCGTGTAATTAAGTTTTAGACGACGGTTTTTGTAGAACCGTCGTGTAATCTCCGTCGTCTAAGTCAACTTTTATAGTAGTGTTTTGGGAAGCCTCTATAATTTCTGAAAACAGCACCACAACCCGCAGGCCCAGGAGACCCATTAGAAGCTCCATCAGTGTTAACTTTTATCCAATTAGGACAAGGAAAAGACCAAAGAACCGGCTGGATCTTCCAATCCCAAATTGAGATTGCAAATTAGCAATGCTAGAAAATATGATCAATATTTTCTTCATCTCGCATACATAGACGACAACAAGATGGAAAAAAGCCACCAATCACTCTAACCTTGTCTTCCGTTGCAATTTTCCTATGCATAACTTGCCAAATAAAGGACTTTTCTGAGAGAAATGTATGAGAGCCAAATTTTATCAGCTCGTGCAACTTTAGTGGCTCTCCACTTGCAACTCTCATAAGCTTCCTTACGAGTCATTTCCGCTCTTAGATTTCGGCCAAATCATCTCGTCCTCCTGTAACGTCCCGATCTACGTAGGGCCGTTACCATACTTACTTAAACTAAATCTCGGTTTTAATAATTTAAACTTACTTGAAAATTTGAGAATAATTTTTTTTTCATACATAAATAGACTAATCAATATAAGAAGATTTTCCGTGCATTCACATTACTTGTTTATCAAAATAAGAAGTCATACATAATCTTTACATTTAACTCGAGTCTTCAAATTTTATATACAGTATAACACAATTTATTCAAATATATACATATATACATATATTTTTGTTCAAAAGAACTTGCGGAAAAACTTGCGTAGTGGTATCCCACACCGCCCTCATCTTGCCACATTGTCTGCATAGCCCACCAATTAAGCTGCAGGCTTTTTACTTGCAGTATGAAATATACTGATGAGCTTTACGCTTAGCAAGTACAAACTTAATCTCACAAAACATGTCAAGCATCATGTAACTTATGCATGAACCATTTATGATCAATTATGAATCTCTTATACTCCATTATGAACTTCTTATGAACTTACTATCTTACTTAACATGTGGGCCCCTTGTGTACGTACCACATGCGCGCATTCCACAGAAAGTTAGGGTTTGCAAGGTTCTTAACAATTTTGGGAATCTCGAAAAATAACCCTTCCGCATCAACAAAATGTCAGAGAATTTTCTTAAACATACATAACCGCATTAACAGGAGGTTGGTACGATACCTTGCTTGTCTTATCTTATCACTTAAAAACATGTTCTTACCATGTGGTTTAATATTAGTGAACATGCTTCATGATGTCATTATATCGTAACATATAACATAACATACTATTAACCATAACATATACATACACATGGCACATCTTGGCTTAACATGGCATATCTTGGCATAACATATCATATCTTGGCATAACATGGCATATCTTGGCATATCATAGCATATTAAAACATGTCATACTTGAAAATAGGATTTACTATTTTCCATACTGTAGGTGAGGTTTGTACTTACCTCTTATGCTACGTCCTAGGCTTTGTTGCTCCAAATCAGGCTGCAACAAGAGGTTATTTCCTGCTTTTCAAAAAGGACGTAAAGTAAGGATCGTCCTATAAAATGTTGGTATCCTAACCAATACCCATGAATAATCCTAGTTACATGTACCCCACATACACTTCTGATAGCTTATTTGGTTACTAAGTGTAACCCTAAACAATATCTTGTTGGATATGTTAATGAACTTTGGGTTCAAGGCCCAATCGTACCTAGTATCTTATTAGGTTACTATTGGTAACCATGGGCTTTAGGCCCAACCTCGCAACTTGGGTATCCTACCCGGTTATTGTCGGTCATTATACTGTTACCGTGTTTTCAAGATAGCTTTTGGCCTAATTATTTATTTATTATTATTTTTTTCCCTTTTCTTGATGAAACCTAGTATTTGTTGTCTAATTTTCCTTATATAAAAATTCTTGTGTGAACTGAAATTTTTTTCTTGAGTAAGGGCAATAAACTTGTCAAGTTTTGAAAGCTATACTTGAAACAGTTTCATGCTGCCAGTTAGTGTATGTGCAGGAATTTCCTTTTCCTGTACTGCTATTGAAAATCCTGTGTAGGAATTTCTTATTTCCTGCACAGTTTTTTAGAATCCAGTTGTATCTAAGAATCTGTTTAGATTTTGGAAAAGTTTTCTTTATTAAAGTTTTAGATCTTGAAAAACCCTACAACTTTTGGTCTTTCTCTAAACCTAGTTCTACCTTTAACCTACTCATTTTCCTTGTTGAACATGCCTGGCCGTGCACATGGTCTGGGCATGACCAGACTCGGGTTTTTGTAAAAACAGAGACCATTGGAGCCTTATTTTTAAAAACTGTCAGCGCTATCCCCTAGGATTTTTCATTTTCTACAACTTTGCAGTTTTAACTTTCCTCAAATTCGGCCTCTAAAGGCCTCAAAATCCGGTTTCCAGATTACTGCCCAGTATTGATCCGAGACTGGTAGTTTTCATCTTAATTGTTTCTTATGTAAAATTACGCACAACTACCTCAAACGGTTAAAACCGTGAGCCTACATCAAGCATACAGCTTGTTACCTAACGTTTTCATTGCCATGCATTCACTCTTCATTCATTCAATCTTCATGCAAACCCAAATAGTAAATCATTACTAACTAGGGTTTTCCTTAACCCTTCTTGCATCATACATCAATATCACATAATCTATCACACCATACATCTTCTTGAGTATGTGGGGACATATATAACAAACATTTACTAGGCAATCATACATAGCATACATACTCTAGCAATTGAAATCATAACCATACACAAAACCATAAATTAAAACCACTAAACCTAATCAAGCACAAATCTAAGCTATTACATAAAAATTACAATGAGCTTATGCTCTTATATACCCACAAAAAATACACATAAACCTTGAATCAAAACTTAATTGAAAAACTAGAGGGTGAAGAGGTTTACCTCTAGATCTTGACTTGTGAATCTACTCCTTGGATTGAAAAATTTCTTCCTCACCTAACCTACACACAATCCAGCCACTAACCGTTTTTTTTTTTTTTTTTTTTTCTCTTTGGATTCGGCTCCTAGGTTGAGAGGGAGAGAGTTGAGTTGAAATTTGGGCAGATTTTTGGTAGAGTCACTTAAAAATGATCCAAAAACCCACGCCCCCCCCCCCCCCCCAATCACCTATTTATAGGTGAAAATTAATTTCTTTTTGGAATTATTTTTATTTCTAAAATTGCACATCTAACCTCAATAGCAAAATATTTGCTAAAGAATCCCTTGATATGGCCGGCCATTAGGGGTCCTTGGAGGCCAAGTAAGCCTTTCATGTTCATGCATCTAGTCATCCAATCAAAAACTACCAACAATTTATTCCATTTTCCAAAAATCCCAAAATTCACATATTATCTTTCTTACTTGGGCACCAAGTAATACCTTGCTTACCTCACCAAGCTTACCACACTAAGCTTACATCACATTTTCTTAAAATTGCACCTTGGCCCCTAAGGATAAAATATTTGCACTTTAGTCCCTGTGAGGTGGCCTCCCCTTTGGGCCTTGTTTGGCTTCCTCTTAATATACAGTCCATTTTCATACAAATGCAAATATTACAAATATTGCTTGTACTAACAACAATACTGTCATACTGGACTGCAGTCCAAAATTCATCTGCGTAATATTTGACTGCGTATAAATTTTTTTTTATGACTTGAAGCTACTTAGCCCTAATTGTCGTAAATAATGTGCTTGATTTTTCTACAGTGGTCCTGACCCTTATTCTTACTATTTTATCTGTGATGATGGGTTTTCGCAGTATAATTCATATACTGCTTGCTATATTGCAGTACCGTCATAATCATACCTTTGACTTTTCTTGGTCAAATTTTGACCAACATAAAAACAAAAATTTTTATTTTGCCTTTTTCCTTAAAAGGCCTCCTGCATAGCTAAGAAAACTACTATTGAGTCCCATAGCTAATTAATCGAGAACTTAAACATATACTGATAAAATTATGAATTTCACATTGATATTCATAATTTTCATGAAACATCACATAAACACATAACACAGACTTAAATTTCTTTAAAACAAGGAAATCACGAGTCCGTAAAATTTCGGTTATTACAATCTACCCTTCTTAAAAAAAATTTCGTCCTCGAAAATTAGAACAATTCTGGGTAGTTCTTCTTCATTTCGCCTTCACATTCCCATGTTGCTTCCTCAATCTCACGATTTCGCCATAGAACCTTAACTAAAGGTATAACCTTGTTTCTTAGCACATTTTCTTCTCGTGCTAAAATTCGAACCGGTTTTTCCTCATAAGTCAGATCCTCGTGAACCTCAATTGGTTCATGGTCCAATACATGTGATGGATCTGATATATATTTCTTTAGCATCGACACATGAAATACATTATGCACATATGCTAATTCTTGGGGCAAAGCTAATTTATAGGCCGCATTACCTATTCTTTCAAGTACTTCGAATGGCCCTATATATCTTGGACTTAATTTCCCTTTCTTCCTAAATCTCATGACTCCTTTAAATGGAGCAACCTTGAGGATACCGAGTCTCCTACTTGGAATTCCAGAGGCCTTCTACGTTTGTCGGCATAACTCTTTTGTCGACTAAATGTAGTTTCCATCCGTTGACGTATAAGTTTTACGGCCTCAGTGGTTCTCCGAATAAAGTCCGTAGACACAAGTTCTTTCTTTCTTGTTTTGTACCAATGGATTGGAGATCTACACCTTCTCCCATAAAGGGCATCATAAGGAGCCATCCCAATTGAAGCTTGGAAACTGTTGTTGTATGAGAACTCAATCAAAGGAAGTTTTTATCCCAAGTTCCTTTGAAGTCCATCACGCATGCTCGTAACATATCTTCTAGAGTCTGAATGGTCCTTTCTGATTGTCCATCTGTCTGAGGGTGAAAAGTTGTGTTAAATGTAAGCTTTGTACCCATTGCTTGATGTACACTCCTCCAAAATTTAGAAGTGAAACGACCATCACGATCTAAGATAATCGTTTTTGGAATCCCGTGATAGCGAACAATCTGCGCAACATACAATTCCGCTAGCTGGTATACTAGAAAACTCAGTTTAATAGCTAAGAAGTGTGCGGATTTCGTCAATCGATCAATAATTACCCAAATAGCATCATTGCCATTGGGAGTTCGGGGTAGACCAACCACAAAATCCATCGTCACTTGATCCCATTTCTATTCTGGGATGGAAATTTTCTGTAATTCTCCCCCTGGATGTTGATGTTCAGCCTTCACTTTCTGGCATGTGAGGCATTTGCTTACAAATGAGGCAACGCCATTCTTCATTTTGGGCCACCAAAAACTTTCTTTCAAGTCTTTGTACATCTTTGTGGCTCCAGGATGAATGGAATACGGTGTCTCATGAGCTTCTTTCATGATCTGCTTCCTCAACTCGTCCTCATTAGGTATGCACAATCTATTTTTCCGATAGAGTATGCCTTCATCAGATATGTTGAAGTCCAACTCCTTTCCTTATAAGACTTCATTTCTTGTCCTAAGTAACGAGGTGTCTGCTTCTTAATGTTCCTTCATGCCATCCAAAATGGTAGGTTGGAAGGTTAGAGCAGCTAAACTTCCCGTAATAAGCTCGATCCCAGCTTCCACTAACTCTTTCTGGAGAGGCTCGATCAATGACTGAATTGACATCAATGAGAAGGACGACTTCCGGCTAAGGGCATCGGCTACTTGTTTGCCTTCCCAGGGTGGTAACGAATGTCTATGTCATAATCTTTTACTAATTCGAGCCATCTTCTTTGCTTCATGTTGAGCTCTTTTTGTGTGAAGATATACTTCAAACTCTGATGATCCGTGTAAACTTCACACCTAGTACCGTAAAGATAGTGTCTCCAGATTTTGAGCGCAAACACAACCGCCGCAAGTTCCAAATCATGCGTCGGATAGTTCTTCTCATGATCCTTGATGTGACGCCCCGACTTCCCAAGCCAGGTCGACACCATACATACTTGTTCTTTACTTGGAAATTTGAGAAAATTTTTTTTTTTTAAACATATTCACATACGTCATCTTGTAGAGAAAACTTGTTATGCATACATACCATATTGAAAGTATAATTTTAAGTCTTCAAACTTCATACATATAACAAAACCTAATATGCTTTTGAAGTATTAACATATCTTCTGATAATTAGATGCGGAAAATTATGCGTAGTGGTATCCCACACTGCCCTTCACCCGCCGCATCGTCCGCATAGCCCACCAATTAAACTGCAGGCTTCTTACCTACAGTATGAAATATAAGAGTGAGCTTTCGCCCAGCAAGTTCAAACATAATCTCACAAAATATTTCAAGCATCTTTAAAACAGAAACATGCCAATCATCATGAAACTCATGCATGAATCATTTATGATTGATTGAATGTTTTATGTTTCATTATAGACTCAATCTTTATTATCTTGTCTCAACATGTGGGCCCATAGTGTCCGTACCAAAAGCGCGCAGCCTCCAGATAAAGTTAGGGTTTGCAAGGCCCTAATAGTTCTGGGAATTATAACTTGACCCTTCACGATCACGGAAGGTAAATATCACCACTGAAACATGTAACCTCCTCGATCACGGGAGGTTGGTACGACACCTTACTTGATTATCTTACCATGTGATTTAATATTAGTGAACATGCTTCATGATGTCACTATGTCATATCTTACTCAACATTTGCCATAACATGGCCTTCTTGAAAACATGTCATTTCTGGAACCATGGCATTTTTTTTTGAAAACATGGCACTTTTGTAAACATGATATAACATGTCATAATATAACTTAGCACATCATAGACATAGCATAGCATCACATGTCATGGCATCGCATATCATAGTACAACATAGCATGTATATTTGAAAATATATAGTATACTTGAAATAGTCTTTACTATTTTCATACTGTATGTGAGGTTTGATACTTGCCTGATATACTATGTTCTGGGTTTTGTTGCTTCAGCTCAGATCGCAATTGCAGGTTACTTCCTGCTATTAAAAAGAACATAGGATAAGGATCCTATAAAATGTTGGCGACCTATCCAACATTTATACACAATTCTAGTTATATGTCCCCTAGTCATACATGATAACTTATTGGGTTAAATTGGGTAACCCTTGAGGTGGTCAAACTTAGTCAATCAAAGTCAACATTTTTAGTCAACCATGGTCAACCCTTATGGGTCAAACTTGGGGTTTGGGCTTGGCCCAGTAACTTGGGTATCCTTCCCGGTTACTATCCGTCAACCTTTTGTTACTATACTTTGGCTTTTACAAACCCAAATTTGGAAAATTTGACAACAATCTTTTGTTTAACTTGAAAATTCGTGGTTTTCAAAGTATGACTTTATAAAAATCATTAAAGGCTTAAAACTGCTATTGGAACAGTTTCCATAGTCAAAACAGTGGTGTTGGTGCAAAAATACAGTTTCTCTGCTTGTATTTAGAAAATCCTGTGTAGGAATTTCTTGCTTTATGCACAGTTTTGATAATTCAGGTTGTATTTAAAAATCCAGATTGAATTTGAAAAACTTATCTTCACAAAAGTTCTTGCTCTTGAAAAATTCTAAAACTTTTGTGTTTTCAGAAAAACCCAGTTCTGCATGGATTCTTGTCAGTTTTAATTTGAAACTTACTGGACGTGTAGACTAGGTCTGGGCAGATCAACCTCGGATTTTCGTAAAAACGGAGGCCATTGGAGCCTCATTTTGCAAATCCGTCCATGTGGCCCCCTAGGAAAAACTGTTCCGAGAAACTTTTGTGTTTTAAGTTTTTAATTTCGGCCTCTAAAGGCCTCAAAATCGGCTTTCCGTAAAACTGGTCAGGATCCACCCGAACCTGGCAGTTTTTCGGTTTAGAGTTCATTTTACGTCCTAGACGTGGAACCTAGCTCAACCAGCCACCGCGGGAGCTCTAATACACACATGCAGCAGTTTCTAGCGTAAATTTTCTTTAATAACAATTTCTAACATCACCATGCAAACCTAATTGATATTGGATCAACTAAGTTGCATGATTTCGGTTGCACAAAACCTAGTAAACAGACTAATTAAATTCTAGCAACCTAGCACAAAATATCATTCACCAACACCAGGGCAGATTGGGGACATATAAGAAACTAATATTAGCTTGCTAATTAAGAAAATTAAAGCAAGCATGCACATAAAAATCAAACCACCCCTAATTATAGATCAAGCACAACCCTAGATCCTAACTTTGGGCACAAAATAAATTGAGTTTATGCTCTTACAATTTCAACTTGAAATACATGTAAATTTCAAATTGAATGCTCAAAGGAAAGAGTTTGGGGTTTAGGGATAATTACCTAGATCAGGCCCAAATTTTAGGGTTAGGGTTTGGCTTCCAAAATTTCCTCCCACCTTGGCTCCACCAACCGGTTCCTTCACCAAAATTTGCACCAAAATTTTTGTTGATCCCTTGGTATTTTCTTGAACCAAAGCTATCCACAAACCAATCAAAATTTTTCCTTACCTTCCCCCCTTAAAACCGTCGGCCTCTAGGCTAGGAAAAACACCAAGAAATTTCAAAAACCTTTACTTGATGAGGTAGAGGAAAATCAACCACTAACCAACTCTTTTTCCCTTGGATTACAAGATTTTTCTCTTGGTTCTTGCTCACCCTAAAATTTCGGATTTGGTGAGGGAAAAATTGGGCATAATCTAGCTAAGGTTTCTAATTTTTTTGTGAACTAGAGCTCACCTATTTATAGAGGTTGGAGAATTCTTTAAAATTGTAGATTGACCCCAAAAGAAGCAAAAATTTGCACAATGGGGGGCATAGGTGGCCGGCCATTGGGAGGTTCTAGAGCCATCAAATATTTTCCAATTTTCCTTAATCAAGAAATGATGTCATAAACTTAAAGTGAGGTGATGTCATCCTCTTAAGGCCTCGTTTGGCCTTTTCCTTCAACTGCAATCCATTTTTTGAGCTAACACAGATATTTTCAATACTGTGCTCACTAATACACATTATTGTTATTCTATACTGCAGTCCAAAATTCATCTGTGTAAAATTTTTTCTTAATTCCTTAAGCCCTTTTGCCTTTTATTTCTAACTTGGTGTGCTTGATTTTTCTATGGTGGTTTTAAATCCTATTCATGTTATCTTGTCCGTAAAAACAGTTTTCGCAGTATATTTCCATACTGCTTTGCCATAATACTGTATAGTCATCCCTTTGACCATTTTAGTCAAACTTTGACTTTCTTGGTCAACTTTGACCATTATAAATTCATGAAATTTCGTCATGCCTTTTTCCTTAAAAGGCCTATTATGGAGTCTCGTGGCTAATTTACCGAGAACTCAACCCTATACTGATAAAATTATGAATTTTTGTATTGGTATTCATAATTTTCATACAATTGCACATAAACACATAGTACAAACTTTATATTTCTTATATACAAGAAAATCATGAGTTCGTGAAAATTTTTGGATATTACACTTGAGTTGTCGTGAAGCATAAGCGATCACTTTTCCATTTTGCATTAGTACGGCTCCCAATCCAATCTTGGAAGCATCGCTATATATCACAAAGTTTCCTTCCTCCACAACTGGTATTGTAAGGATTGGAGCACTAGTCAACTTACTTTTTAACTCTTGGAAGTGTTCTTCACACTTTGCAGTCCATTCATACTTCTTTCCCTTCCGTGTAAGTGCTGTGAGCGGCGCTGCGATCTTAGTAAAACCCTCAACGAAACGTCGGTAGTAGCCTGCTAAGCCAAGAAAACTACGTACTTTGGTGACACTTTTAAGAGCTAGCCATTTACTTATTGCTTTAATCTTGGCCGGATCTACAGATATACCTTCCTTAGAGACCACATGTCCTAAGAAATGAACCTTCTCCAACCAAAATTCACACTTTGTGAATTTAGCATAAAGCTGGTTTTGCTTTAAAATCTGTAGAGCGATCCTTAGGTGCTCCTCATGTTCCTCCTTCGACCTTGAATAAATCAAGATATCATCTATAAAAATAATAATGAACTTGTCCAAGTAATCTTTGAACACTCGATTCATCAGGTCCATAAAGGCAGCTGGAGCATTTGTCAGTCCAAATGGCATAACGAGGAACTCGTAGTGTCCATATCGCGTACGAAAGGCTGTCTTAGTAATATCTCCTTCCTTAATTCGAAGCTGATGAATCCTGATCGCAGGTCAATTTTCAAAAAAATTGAAGCTCCTTTCAACTTATCGAACCAATTATTGATCCTAGGTAATGGATACTTATTCTTGATGGTAATTTTTTCAATTCTCGATAGTCAATGCACATCCTAAGAGTGCCATCTTTCTTTTATACAAACAAAACTGGGGCTCCTAATGGTGAATAGCTCTGACGGATGAATCCTTGATCCAGAAGCTCTTGCAACTGAATTTGCAATTCCTTAAGTTCTGCAGGCGCCATCCTATACGGTGCCTTGGATACTGGTGCCGATCCAAGAAGCAATTCAATTTCAAAAGAAATTTCTCGCTCCGGTGGCAATCTTGGTAAATCTTCAGGAAAAACTTCCATAAAATCTTTGACTATCGGTACTTTCTCCGGCCTACTCTTAGTTTCTTGCATCTTATCCACCATATTGGCCAGAAATCCAATACATCCTTCTGCCAACAACTTTCTAGCCTTTAGCGCAAAAATGAACATTTTCGGCTGTTTTGGAGTTGATCCAATTGGCTTAAACGTGACAACACATCGTTGACAGTCTATAACTGCGTTGTATTTCCCCAAGAAGTCTATACCCAAAATGATGTTGTAATCATATAGGGCAATGATAATCAAATTGACGTACATTTCTCTGCCACATATAATTATTGGAACATGACGTATCCAATAATCAGACAACAAAATTTCCCCGGAGGGTAATGCAGTCCTAAATGTTCTTCCAATTCTATCACTTCATCTACCTAGTTTCTTAGCAAACTTAGGTGATGTGAATGAATGCGTAGCTCCATAATCAATTAACACGTAGGCATCTTGTTGGGCAAAAGGAAGCTAACCTGTCACCACCGTGGATGATCCAGCTTGAACATCTTCCTTAGTGTAGGCATAAATGCGTCCTTGAGGTTCTGGAGCTTCAAGTCTACCTTGAGAGATTGCAGGTCCTTCGAGCTTCATCTATGCTGCATGAAGTTGATATCCCTGACCTCTTTGATGGTTCTGCGGATTCTGGAAATTGGAATTGCAGTTCCTAGCATAGTGGCCTTCCTTGCCACACGAAAAGCAGCGATTGGTTCCAGCACGACAATCTCCCAGGTGCTTCCTTCCACATTTCTGACAAGTGGAATAATTGTTGTTATTGGAAGCATTCTTCTTTTGGGAAGACTTCTGTTGATTCCCCGGTCCTCCTGCATTCCATTTTCTTTTCTGTTGATTATTGTCGTACTACTTATTGTTGCTGTTTTGACCGAAAAGTCCTCCTTAACCTCGCTGCTAGGGAGTTTGGCTTGGTCTTGCCTGATTCTCCTTAGCTTGGGCCTTCTATTCTTCTTATCCTTAAATAACTTAGCCCGTTGTTCTTTGTTCTATCCTACCCAGTATTCAGCTCGAATTGCCCGACTGACACATTCAGCGATGTTGGTTGGTGGATAGGGGTCACTATTAATCACTACTGCCAAATCCGAGCGGAACATCCTCATCATCCTTCTTACTTTGTCCTTCTCGGAACTGATAAAGTGAGGACAGAGACGTGCTAGCCGTTCAAACTTTTTGACAGCTTCAGCTACAGACAGATTACCTGGCGAAAATTATTGAACTCATCTTGTTGAGCTTCCATAACCTCTGTGTTGAAGTATTTTTCTTTAAATTCATCAACAAAATCTTTCCAAGTCATTTGACTAACATCCCGCCGAATTTGGACTGTTTCCCACCAGATGCGAGCATCTTTTCTTAACATAAATGATGTGCAGAGCACTCTATCTTGATCATTGAGCTTTAAAAAGTTTAAGATGAACTGGAGGTCGACCAGCCAGTTGTCGGCATCAATCGGGTTTGTTGACCCTTCAAATTTCGGTGCTTTCATATGCCGAAATTTGTCATATAATTCTTCCGGAGTTCGAACCGGTGGTGCTGGTGGAACAGCTAAAGGCACAACAGGAACTTCAGGGGCTATAGGGTTTTCTGGAATCACCGGGTCAGCATCAGGAATTTCCGATGCAGCAGGCTAATTCACAGGTGCTGGTGGTACTTCGGCATCAGGAGGTCCCTGATTCTACTGAGCCAATTGAGCTCTAAGCCCACCTATCTCTTGTTGTTGGGCTAACATCATTTGTCTCAGTTCATTAAACTGGGCCGCAAGATCAACGTCTTGGGCTTGTGCCATTCTACGTCTTGGTGGCATGGTTCTATGTAAAAAACTATAAAATAAGTTTCTCGTTTTAATAATTTAACGACATCATGTCTCTTATATGAAACCATAATCTAATTTCCATATCATATAGAACATATCTGAATCCATCATAACCTTGTTCATATTTCCTTCATAACATGAGTACATAATCATAACATTTAGGAAGGTATAAAACTTTCCCATCATGTTCGTACATCACCTAATTGCCACCACCAAGCTAAGGCACCGCCCAACGTCATCCCCGTATCTAACATTATTCTTATGTGGGCACGAGTTCCACAAACACGACACGTAACTTCCATAATGTTGATCCAATTCCTTAGTACGGAAAGTTCCCGGCAATCACCATACCAGGGTAGAGTAGTCCTTTACAAGCACTAGGAGTATCATTCTCCAATGTGGCCATTGACGAGATATGCTTACTACGTACGCAATATCTTAACTAATTCTAATTATAAGAAAATAACTTAACTTACTTGGGTCATTGCAGAACGATGTGAGGCAAGATGAAGTAGGCTGGCAGGATACCACTCTGATACCAACTTTGTAATGCCCCGACCTACGTAGGGCCGTTACCATATTTACTTAAACTAAATCTCGGTTTTAATAATTTAAACTTACTTGAAAATTTGAGAAGATTTTCCGTGCATACACATTATTTGTTTATCAAAATAAGAAGTCATACATAATCTTTACATTTAACTCGAGTCTTCAAACTTCATATATACAGTATAACACAATTTATTCTAATATTAGATATAAACATATATTTTTGTTCAAAAGAACTTGCAGAAAAACTTACGTAGTGGTATCCCACACCGCCCTCCTCTTGCCCCATCGTCCGCATGGCCCACCAATTAAGCTACAGGCTTTTTACCTACAGTATGAAATATACTGAGCTTTACGCTCAGCAAGTACAAACTTAATCTCACAAAACATGTCAAGCATCATGTAACTTATGCATGAACCATTTATGATCAATTATGAATCTCTTATGCTCCATTATGAACATCTTATGAACTTACTATCTTGCTTAACATGTGGGCCCCTTATGTACGTACCAGATGCGCGCATTCCACAGAAAGTTAGGGCAAGGTCCTTAACAATTCTGGAAATCTCGAAACATAACCCTTCCGCATCAATAGAAGGTCAGAGAATTTTCTTAAACATACATAATCCTCCCGCATCAACAGAAGGTTGGTACGACACCTTGCTTGTCTTATCTTATAACTTAAAAATATGTTCTTACCATGTGGTTTAATATTAGTGAACATGCTTCATGATGTCACTATATCGTAACATATAACATAACATAATATTAACCATAACATATACATACACATGGCATATCATGGCACATCTTGGCTTAACATGGCATATCTTGGCATAACATATCATATCTTGGCATAACATGGCATATCTTGGCATATCATAGCATATTAAAACATGTCATACGTGAAAATAGTATTTACTATTTTCCATACTGTAAGTGAGGTTTTACTTACCTCTTATGCTACGTCTTAGGTTTTTGCTCCAAATCAAGCTGCAACAAGAGGTTACTTCATGCTTTTCAAAAAAGACGTAAAGTAAGGATCGTCCTATAAAATGTTGGTATCCTAACCAATACCCATAAATAATCCTAGTTATATGTCCGCCACACACACTCCTGATAGCTTATTTGGTTACTAAGTGTAACCCTAAACAGTATCTTGTTTAATGTGTTAATGAACTTTGGGTTCAAGGCCCAATCATACCTAGTATTTATTAGGTTACTATTGGTAACCATGGGCTTTAGGCCCAATCTAGTAACTTGGGTATCCTACCCGGTTACTGTTGGTCATTATACTGTTACCGTGTTTTCAAGATAGCTTTTGGCCTATTTATTTATTTATTATTATTTTTTTCCTTTTTCTTGATGAAACCTAGTATTTGTTGTCTAATTTTCCTTATATAAAAATCCTTGTGTGAATTGAGATTTTTTTCTTGAGTAAGGGCAATAAACTTGTCAAGTTTGGAAAGCTATCCTTGAAAACAGTTTCATGCTGCCAGTTATTAGTGTATGTCCAGGAATTTCCTTTTCCTATACTGCTATTGAAAATCTTGTGCAGGAATTTCCTGTTTCCTGCACAGTTTTTTAGAATCTAGTTGTATCTAAGAATCCGTTTGGATTTTGAAAAAGTTTACATCACAAAAGTTTTAGATCTTGAAAACCCTACAACTTTTGGTCTTTTCTCTAAACCTAGTTCTACCTTTAACCTACTCATTTTCCTTGTTGAACATGCATGGCCGTGCACATGGTCTGGGCATGACCAGACTCGGGTTTTTGTAAAAACAGAGACCATTGGAGCCTTATTTTAAAAACTGTCAGCGCTATCCCCTAGGATTTTTCATTTTCTACAACTTTGCAGTTTTAACTTTCCTCAAATTCGGCCTCTAAAGGCCTCAAAATCCGGTTTCCAGATTACTGCCCAGTATTGATCCGAGACTGGTAGTTTTCATCTTAATTGTTTCTTATGTAAAATTACGCACACACTACCATACCTCAACGGTTAAAACCGTGAGCCTACATCAAGCATGCAGCACGTTACCTAACGTTTTCATTGCCATGCATTCACTTTTCATTCATACAATCTTCATGCAAACCCAAATGGTAAATCATTACCAACTAGGGTTTTTAGGGTTTTCCTTAACCCTTCTTGCATCATACATCAATATGACATAATCACACCATACATCTTCTTGAGTGTGTGGGAAGATATTACAAACATTTACTAGGCATTCATACATACCATACATACTCTAGCAATTGAAATCATAACCACACACAAAACCATAAATCAAAACCACTAAACCTAATCAAGCACAAATCTAAGCTATTACATAAAAATTACAATGAGCTTATGCTCTTACGTACCCACATAAAATACATAAACCTTAAATCAAAACTTAATTGAAAAACTCGAGGGTGAAGAGGTTTACCTCTAGATCTTGAGTGGTGAATCTACTCCTTGGATTGGAAAATTTCTTCCTCACCTAACCTACACACAATCCAGCCACTTACCCTTTTTTTTTTCTCTTTGGATTCGGCTCCTAGGGTGAGAGGGAGAGAGTTGAGTTGAAATTTGGGCAGATTTTTGGTAGAGTCACTTAAAAATGATCCAAACTCCCCCCCCCCCCCCCCCCCCCCCCCCCCCCCCCCATAACCCCCCCCCCCCCCCACCCCCCCCCCCCCCCCCCCCCCCCCCCCCCCCCCCCCCCCCCCCCATCACCTATTTATAGGTGAAAATTAATTTCTTTTTGGAATTATTTTTATTTCTAAAATTGCATATCTAACTTCAAAAGCAAAATATTGCTAATGAATCCCTTGATATGGCCGGCCATTAGGGTCCTTGGAGGCCAAGTAAGCCTTTCATGTTCATGCATCTAGTCATCTAATCAAAAACTACCAACAATATTCCATTTTTCCAAAAATCCCAAAATTCACATATTTATCTTTCTTACTGGGCACCAAGTAATACCTTGCTTACCTTACCAAGCTTACCTCACTAAGCTTACATCACTTTTCTAAAATTGCACCTTGGCCCCTAAGGACAAAATATTTCACTTTAGTCCCTGAGGTGGTCTCCCCTTTGGGTCTTGTTTGGCTTTTCCTCTTAAAATACAATCCATTTTCATACTAATGTAGATATTACAAATACTGCTTTTACTAACAACAGTACTGTCATACTGGACTGCAGTCCAAAATTCATCTGCGTATTATGTTGACAGCGTTAAATTGTTTTCATGACTTGAAGCTACTTAGCCCTTACTGTCCTAAATAATTTGCTTGCTTTTTCTACAGTGGTCCTGATCCTTATTCTTACTATTTTTATTTGTGATGGTGGTTTTTCGTAGTATAATTCATATACTGCTTGCTTATTGCAGTACCGTCATAATCATACATTGACTTTTCTTGGTCAAATTTGACTAACATAAAATTATAAATTTTTATTATGCCTTTTTCCTTAAAAGGCCTCCTGCATAGCTATGCAAACTATTATTGAGTCTCGTAGCTAATAATCGAGAACTCAAACATATACTGATAAAATTATGAATTTCACATTGATATTCATAATTTTCATGGAACATCACATAAACACATAACACAGACATAAATTTCTTTATATCAAGGAATCATGAGTCCGTAAAAATTCGGTTATTACACCTCTTATAAGAGGATGCCAACTCCTGAAATCATCCCCCAAATCCATATGTTTTGTTTCCATAAAGCATCTGATATAGTCGCCTGAACATTCAATTATGGGAAATATTAAGCGTGTCAGCTGAAACATATCCAACCAATTTTGATACCAGAAAGATCTTGAAAAATAAAAGTAAATGAATAAGCAGATAAGAGAATAAAAACAGAAGGAGACAAAGATTATTGTGGTTTCATCCACATATAAGAAATAGAGAGAATATTCATTAGTAAGGAACCTATGAAATATCCTCCTATTTAAATACAAGTTACAAGTATAAAAAACGGGTAAGTTACCCAAAGATATCAAATCTTCTACAATCAAGAAATCAATCTTCCTAATATGAAAATTAAACAAATAAATTTAAAATCTTCTATATTACAATCAATCAATCCAAGAAATTGGAAAGAATCATAAAAAATAATTTAAATGATATTTGATAATATCTCATATCTCAACAAAGAGACTTTCGAGTTCTCACCAAAATCCATCTCGACTCTAGGAACAATATCACGAAAATTATCCCGAAAACCAGCCCATAAATTAGAAGAAGAAACAATTTCAGATGCGGATGTCGAACATGAGTAATGTATCTGGTTCTGAGGTAAGGGAAAGCGAAATTTGTACATAAAAACGTCAATGGTTACATTACCTATACCTGATCTACGGAATGTCGAACGATTCCTCACAGAAAACAACGTCCACAAATGCAATACAGAAAACAGTTAAACGACATCAAAAGTATCAAAACGACAACAAAACATGAGACATCATCATCATTTATATGCATAAATGTACACACATATGTGGTAAATGCCATTAGCGTATGTATGATCATGTATAATCGACTCATTACTTTAGATCGATTGAAATACTTTATGTTAAAAGTAATCGTACGTTTATATATACATACATACACTGTTATTGTTATTATTATTATTTATATATATATATGTTTTTTTTTTTTTTTGAGGTATGGGACTTCTTACCTCTTAAAAACAATGAAAACACTAGATTTGATTTAATGCCCCATTTAGATTGTAATAACCGGAATTTTTACGGACTCTTATATGCAAGAAATTTAAGTCCGTACTATGTGTTAGATGATGTTTCATGAAAATTATGAGTATCAATGGGAAATTCATAATTTTATCAGTATATGCTTGAGTTCTCGATTAATTAGATACGAGACTCAATAATAGTTTGCTTAGTCATGCATAGAACCTTTTGAGAATAAGGTTTGAGACGAGACGGCTAGAGAAAAATCAAGCACAATATTTGGAGCAATATAGGCTAAATGGTTTCAAGTCCCAAGAAAAATTTATACGTAGTCCAATTTTATGCAAATGGATTTTGGACTACAATTCAGTATGATAATACTATTTTAGGACAAAACAGTATTGATATTATCAAAATTAATAAGGAAATGGATTGCATAATTATATTAATGGATTCTTGGAATCAAGTGGATAATTATGCAATAATTGGAAGTCAAGTAGCACTACATTAGCCGATCACCCGCAGGGACTAAATTGCAAATATTTTGTCCTCAGGGGCTAAAGTGCAATTTTTGGAAAATATGAGATAAGCAAGTGATGTCATCAAGATGATGCAAGCAAGATGATGTCATCAAGGTGAGGTAAGCATGAGTAGCTTGGTGAGCAAGCCATTTTTGGCTCACACCCATTGAATGGCCGGTTGTTAGAAGCTTGGTGAACAAGCAAAAATTTTGGTTCATGCACCACAAGGCTCCACATGGCACCTCATGGCCGGTTATTCATCCTTGGAGAGCAAGGAAAATTGCTTATGTAAGCATGCTTAGGTAAGCTTAGTGATGTAGGCCATGTGACATAGGCTTGGTGAGGTAAGCAAACATTTGCTTGTTGAACAAGTACTTGGCCTCCAAGTTTTCTTCATGGCCGGCCACATCAAGGAGGGAGGGAAATCATTTTTTCACCTATAAATAGGTGAAGGGTGGAAGCTCATTTGGTTCACAAAAATGAGAAAATGCCCCAAAACTATGGCAAAATTTTCTCTCACACTCTCCCCCTAAAAACCGAGTCTTAGAGGAAAGGAAAAGAAAGAGAGTGGCCGGATTTCACATAGAACCAAGCCAAAGATTGGAAAACAATTTTGGTGCCATTAGGGGAGCAAGGCCGGTTGTGGTGGCAGCCAAGAAAAAGAGAAAAAATTTGGATCCACCAACCCTAACCCATTTCTAGGGTTAGCCAAGGTAAAATCTCCCATAAACCTTAACCTTTTTCCATTTGATTTCATTTGGAAATTTATGTGTATGTTTTCATGTGATTATGGCCAAAAAGTTGGAACCCCAATTGGAGGGGAAGACCGGTTGTTGGTGAAGGAAAAAGGGACAGCAAAAGCCAAGCCCAAATCTTGGATCTAAGTGAGGTATAAATTCTTAAACCCTAAGTATTTCATTTAAATTTCATTTGGGAAATTTAAATGTATTTAAGCTTGGTTTGTAATGAGCATAAGCTCACTTTAATTTTCTGCCCTAGTTAGGATTTTAGGGTATGTGCTTGATTAGTTAGGGTTCTTGGTTTGGTGGTTTCAATATTGCATGTTAAGTGTTTGTTATGTTGATTAGGGTTTATGTGCTTGATGTATGATGTTAATTTTGTTTTGCATGGATGTATGTTTTACGTTAGAAACGCTGCATGTCTGATCTTAGGCTCCCGCGGTGGCTGGTTGAGCTAGATTCCACGTCTAGGACGTAAAACGAACTCTAAACCGAAAAACTGCCAGGTTCGGGTGAATCCTGACCAGTTTTACGGCAAGCCGATTTTGAGGCCTTTAGAGCTCGAATTAGAGAAAACTTAAAACATGAAAGTTGTTCAGAAGGGTTTTTTCTAGGGGGCCCAGCGGACGGATTTCCAAATTGAGGCTCCAATGGCCTCCGTTTTTACAGAAAACCGAGACTGGTCTGTCCAGACCTAATCTACACGTCCAGCAAGTTCAAATTAAAACTGGGACGAATATAGGCCGAATTGGAATTTTTACAAAACACAAAAGTTTTAGTATTTTTCGAGAGCTACAACTTTCGTGGAGAAAACTTTTTCAGATTACGAACCGATTTTTTAAACTGGGATCGTTTTCGAAGGGTGCGCAGGGAATCCGAAAATTCCTGCACCACTAGCTTTACAAATGTTTCTAGAAAACTGTTTTTCTACTACAAACTATTGTTTTGATTATGGAAAACTGTTCCAAGGGCATTTTCAACCTCAAATGATTTATAAAGCACTAATCCAAGAGTTTGGATTTTTACGATTTAAGTAAAAGATTTTTGAAGTTAATTTACCCAAGTTTCCAAAGAAATGGAAACTAGATTTTTTAAACTAAAGTTTAGTAAGTAAAGCGATTACGCATGGTAACCGGGAAGGATACCCGAGTTACTGGGTCAAGCCCAAGGCCCAAAGGTTGACCCAAAGAGGGTTGACCATAGTTGACCGAAATTGACTTTGGTTGACCAAGAGTTTGACTACAATTAACCTTAAGGGTTAGTCAAGATAACCCTAAAGGATACCAAGATTAATAAATTGGGCTAAGATAAAAGGTTAATTGAGGTAACCCAATAATTATGGACAAGAATAAAGCCCGAGGTTAGGAAGGTAACCTAACCCTAATGGTATGTATAAAGGTTTAGCACATGAGGGTATCCAACGTAACCTCTTAAAGATTAATCCATATTGGGTTGTTTTTAAAATAATAGGGTTACTATTTGTAACCCAGTAAGACATCTAGTATCGGGGACATATACCTAGAATTACCCATAGTTGTTGGTTGGGATACCAACATTTAATAATTATGATTTATAGTAAGATAGAATGTAAATGATTCTTATCTTACACCCTGTTTGGAAACAGGAGTAGGAACTATTGTCGTGCTATTTTGGGACGATAAATCAAGAGCGTAGGACTACAGGCAAGTATCGAACCTCACCTACAGTATGAAAATAGTAAAGACTATTTTCAATTATACTATATTTTCAAGTATACATGCTATGTTATGCTATGATTGTGATGCCATAATGTGTGATACTATGCTATGATGTGCTAAGTTATGTTATTACATGTTATGCCATGTTATAAGAATGTCATGTTAACAAAATGCCATGTTTTCCAAATGTCATGGTTTCAAAAATGCTACGTTTAAAAATGTCATGGTTTTAAAAAAAATGCCATGTTTTCAAGAATGTTATGTTATGGCAAATGTTGTGTATGATATGACATAGTGACATCATGAAGCATGTTCACTAATGTTAAATCACATGGTAAGATAAACAGTAAGGTGTCGTACCAACCTCCCGTGATCGAGGAGGCTACATGTTTAGTGGTGATAATTACCTTCCGTGATCGAAATCCGTGATCGTGAAGGGTCAAGTTAAAATTCCCAGAACTGTTAGGGCATTGCAAACCCTAGCTTTATCTGGAGGCTGCGCGCTTTCGGTACGGACACTATGGGCCCACATGTTGAGACAAGATAATTAAAGATTGAGTCTATAATGAAGCATAAGACATTCAATCAATCATAAATGGTTCATGCATAAATTATATGATGATTGACATGTTTTCTTTGAGGTTTAAAATGCTTTGTGAGATTATGTTTGTACTTGCTGGGCGAAAGCTCATCAGATATTTCATACTGTAGGTAAGATGCCTGCAGCTTTACTTGGTGGCCATGGAGACGATGCAGCAAGTGAAGGGCGGTGTGGGATACCACTACGCAAGATTTTCCGCAAATTTTTAAGTATGAAGTTGTATATGTATGATTGAGAAATATGTACCATGTTACACATGGGATATTTTTAAGTTGTAAATTTAAAAATTAAAGTTTTAAAGAAAGAAAAAAATTTATTCTGAAATTTTCGATAAGACAAAGATTTAAGTTAAGTAAGTAAAGTAACGACCCACGTCTACGTAGTCGGCCCTACGTGGATTGTCGGGGGCGTTGCATAGATGAACTACTAATATATATATCGTTGTGCTCAAATACAATAGGCTTTTGATTGAGTCACTGTTGTATTGAAATGTTTAAATGCATGTTTTCACTATTTCTAAACAAGTCAATTCAAATAAAAATACAAATTTTAACATTTTGAAATCCAAACTGTACTTCTTTTTCTATTATTACACTATCCAAATGTTATCTTCAAGAAAAATTATCCAAATGCACATTTAATTTAATTAGATACAAAATTCATATTCTACATTTGTATGCAAACATTTCTACACTAAATCCAAGCGGGCTATAAATCTAGGAGTTTCTACTCAAATCATTCCCCTCACTTGTCGAACTAGCCCGTATACGTCAAACTATGGTACATGATTAAATATATCTCCGGTATGTATAAGTAATACCAAGACAAAATTTAACGTCAAATTTGTTGTACGGAAGCAAAATTGTTATAGCATTTGTGTTGAGCTGCATGAGATGTAGACCAATCGTGATGATGAAGTAGTTGAACAAAGGATGAAAGTGCAAGTGTATAAAAACCGAGATATGTCCCTTTGAAAGTACTATTTCACCAGACCCAACGCCGCTTCCGATCAACATCCGGGGGGCAATGCTGGAAGGAATGTGTTCGCCTTCCAACATCCAAATCCAGCATTGCCCTACGGATGGTGATTTGTAGCGCTACGGACCTCAATGTTATCCGCTTGCACTTCCATCTTTTGGTTCAGCTATTTCCTTCATCACCATCAGTCAACATTCCATGCCGATGCCGCCTAACACACACACACTATGAGGATCCTTTCCGTGCTACTTGTGTGAGTAACAACGTGATAGGCCAAGACTTCAGCATTCGTGACTCGCTCTGGAGTTTAAAACGTTTGTCCTAACGGTAAACAACAAGATTTGAGGGGCACTATTACTACTTACAGCCAGTACAAAGATTTTTGCTTGCGAGCTGCTTTTGAAATTCTAATTGAAAACTTCTCAACCTATGTTAGTTTAACACCCCTTTAAATAGACTGGACCCTCAAGTGAAATTTAACTCGAGATTTTTTCAAATACCGCAGTGTGTTCCCAGAGAAACCATTTTAACTGACTATTTGTTAACTGTCCTATAAAAAAATAATAATAATAAGAACAAACAAACAAACATGAAGAGGACTAAATGTCAAGAAAACAGCTATTTCTTTTCCCAATCTTCCTGTCTTCCTTATTCTATATATAGTACCCTACCCCCGGGGAAAGTCGAATTGGCCCTGCTGCCTCCTCGAAATAGAGATGTCTCGAACCGCCAGACGATGGGGGCATACTAGTCCAACAGCACGCCGTCATCATAGTGCGATAGGTTTTTGAAATTATCACCACTTAAAGATAGGAATAGGTACATGCAGATTAGGTATATCAACTTTTTCTAGAAAAAAACGATAAAGTGATTTATAACAGATAGTTGCATTCAAATATCTTGGCAGAAGTATGGTCGAGAGTTTTAATGGTGTCAAGCTATAACAAAAAATCATAGAGTGGTCGATTTCATTCCTTTTATGGGTTTTTGTACAAAATTTAAAGGCGTGTTTGGGAAAACTTTTCCAGAAGGTAAATCAACCCTCGACCCGATTCCCAAATCTGACCTCGGGTCTCGAATCCAGACCTCAACCTGGATTGTAGTGCACTTTTATAAATTTAGACTTGGTCAAAATCATATAAAATAAAGAAGAGAGTGTAAAATAAACAACTTTTGTAATAGATATGACGATTAAATATAAAACCCTACTATGTGATATTATTCCATCTAGTAGTTTAAAATTATTAGAACGTGTATGTAATTTTCGAAGAATACTGCAATGCCTTTTTTTTTTTTTTTTTAATTTTCTATTTCCTTTATTTTTGGTAAAGAAAATTACTACACATCTAAACCGAAAATTGAAGGCCGGCTCTATCTATGTCCATGGGCAACTTGCCCATCAATTGCTGCATGAACCTGAACCTTTACGTCACCAAGCTTTATTTAAATAATGAATTTTGATGAATTTACTTATAATTTATAATAATTCCTTATCAAAATTTTGAGTATTACAATTGGGACACTCGTAGGGATGGATGGGATGACAAAGAGTCTTGATATCTTTACTAGTCATCTCGCCTTCATCCATCCAGTTCGAGTCCCATTGTCTCCCCTTTAGACCCCGATCCAATTTTGGTTATTGAAGCTTGAGTTGATGATGGCAGGATAGGTCTCAGGTAGTCGACTAAGAGAAACTAATAAACGACCTGACTCTGCCATACTTAGGGAAGTGTTCCTACTTGTGGGGTTGAAAAACCTAGAAATGATGTCACACCACCAAATACACTTTTTCCACCACCAAAAGAAAGTAAGATCATTGGGAAATGTTCAATGTTAATTTTGATCAGTTTTGTATTTCGATGCTTGCTCTTTTTTTTTTTTTCCTTTTCTATTTTTTTTAAAGAAACCTTGCAATTTTACTTCAAAAATTTTTCTATTTAATCACTTTTTTTTTTGGTTGTTTTGTTTTCCTGACTCAATGCTTGTCGTTTTTTTTTTTAATTTTCTATTAAAAAATATATTCATAATCATGCATTTTTAAATGCTTTCTTCTGATATGATTCATGCCTGGGTTAGTGTATGGTCTCGAGACTGGTGTCAAGGTCATGATATGGGATTTGGGATTTGGTTTTCTGGTTGGGGTCGGGATTCGTGACCCGACCTTAACCTGGTCCCAAATCCCAATCCCGACCCAATTACCAAATCCTGACTCTGACCTGGGTCTCGAATCCAAACCTCAACTCGGGTAGTAGTGCACTTTCATAAGGGCCCGTTTGGGGTCTATATTTGGAAACAAATGTTTCCAATTTTTTTTTGGGGTCCTTTTTCTCCTGTTTTACTATTCACTTTTCCAAACATTTTCAAAAAACTTAAACTTTAAAAGTCCGTAACTTTATCATTTTAAGTCGAAATAAGATTATTTGTTTTTTAAAAATTGCACAGAATTTCAAGAAAAACGAAATAAGATCCATATTTCTAATTTTTTTCTTTACATATTTTAAGTTTTTACACTTCTTCACTCCAAACAATTCATTTTCACCAAATGCACATTTTCAAAACTCAAGCAATTTCCAACCTCCAAAACACCATCTCCAGAAGTTGAGCCCAAACAAGTCCTAAATGTTAGATTTGGTCAAGGTCATATGAAATAATGAAGAATATAAAACAAACAACTTTTGTAATAAATAAGACGACTAAATATGAAACCCTACTAGTATGATATTATTCCATATCGCCGTTTAAAATTCTCACAACGCTTATAGTAATTTTTGCTGCAATACAATTATTTTTATTTTCTGTTTCTTTTATTTTTGATAAAGAAAATTTGTATACACCGCACCAAAATTGAAGGCCGGCTCCATCATTGTCCATGGGCAACTTTCCCAAGAATTGCTGCATGAACCTCACCCTTTACGTTACCAAAGCTTTGGCAAGTGACATCAAGCCTTCCTCATGTGGATCATGCATGGAGTTAGGTGGAGATGCAGGGGAACCTACTCAATTTTTAAAATTCATAATTTTAATCTATAAGTTTACATTTAGTTTTTCAAGGGCACTTACTCAATTTTTAAAATTCATAATTGTAATCTATAAGTTTACTTAGTTTTTCAAAATTATCCACAATAAAACAAGTTTTTCAAAATTATCCACAATAAAAAACTTTTTTTCCTCAAATGCGACTCATTATTAAACTAACATTATGACTCCGTTCCTAACGTGGACATCCATCCATTTAATAAGATCCTTTTCAATTTTTGTCTCTTACATCTAGAATATGTTGATTTTGAGCTTGAATTGTCAATGGACACGAGTCAAGTTTACACTTATCACCTTCCAAACTCATCACCCATTTGTCAACCAAACTTTTCAAAGAGAGAATATCACGTGCCAGCACTTTTTATTTGATTTCTTTTGCCATTTTCTGTCATTTTTCACTCAACTACTCAATGCATGCATCTCCACAAATTTCTTCTCATGAGTCATTAGTTATGTGGGTTGGACTCATTCAATGGTCCAAGAAGCAATAAATGTAATTCGTCTCACATGTTCTCTTAATCCTGTATCCTTACATCTTTTTTTTTTAGTTGTATGATTGCGAGTGCAGAATAGAATAATCAAGGAAAGAAAAAACAATAATAATAATAATAATAATAAAGAAAATAAAAATTCACGTGGTGATGATATGATCACCATATCACGATGATATGATGAAAGAAGTCATGATTAAAAGAGTTATTGATTCTTTTAAAGATAGGTAAGAGATATCAAGCTGCATCAATTCAAAAATTTAATTGATTTAAATTTTTAATTAATATATTATTAAAAAGATATAAAATGGAGTAAGAAGGAGATCTCACAAGTTCGTATAAGCTGTTTTATTTTCATGTCTACTTGGCTGCCTTTTTAATTAAATTTTACATATCAGTGAATTGTTTAATATTTTTAGTGTTTAGCTCTTATGCAAGCATATTTTTGTAGTTAGATGAAATAGTGAGAACAGTAGATCTAGACAATATGAGCTCAGGTGGGACCTACATGATGTGAAATATGGGCAGATCAAATCCTATTTTTAAAAAATATATGCATATATGCTATTATTTTTTATATTTAAGGGTCGTTTGGGTGACAATTGAAGACAGTTTTAAAAGTTGATTTAGAAATACGTGTTTGATTGAAATGTGAATTAAAAATAAACTGTTATTTATAAAAAAAAATAGTGTGTAAAAATTTGAAAAAAAAAAATCGTCGCATTTCGACTTGAAATAATAACGTTATGTACTTTTGAAGTTTACGTTTTATGAAAATGAAAGAGAAAGAAAGTGAGATATAGATTTGAACATTTTAAAAAACTGCATCCGAAATCTTCACCCCAAACGGCCTCTTAGCGTACATGACAATGTTACAAAAGTCTCTTGAGTCTCGGTACTTACCACTAATATCTCATTTTCTCCAACAAAATGCAAATGGAAATCCACCAAAGTTCCACTTTACTATTCTTTGCCCTCCTGTCTCTCCCAATCTACTTGAAATATTTATCATTTGCTGCTCATATTGACACCATAACTCCAAGCCAGTCCTTGACAGATATAAACAAAACAACTTTAGTTTCCTCTAACCAAACCTTTGAGTTAGGTTTCTTCTCTCCCGGAAAATCCGAGAATCGGTACGTCGGAATATGGTACAAAAGTACTCCTCATGTAGTTGTGTGGGTCGCAAACAGAAACAATCCACTCACTGATTCATTCGGGGAATTTTAATCACCGGAGACGGAAACCTTGCTCTTCTCAACCGAACGAAGAACGTCATTTGGTCATCGAATTCATCATCAAGAGTTCTCTTGAAAAATCCGGTGGTTCATCTTTTGGACACTGGAAATCTTGTTCTCAGAGAGAATGATGGTTTGAGCTATGAACTCTTTTTGTGGCAGAGTTTTGATTATCCGACCGACACACTTTTAACAGGCATGAAGCTCGGATGGGACTTAAGCACCGGTTTTGAACGGTATCTAACGTCGTGGAAAAGCTATGATGATCCATCAACTGGAGAATACACTTACCGAATGAGTATCAACGGATTACCTCCAATTAGTCCTCGCCATGGGATCTGACCAAAAAGTATCGGACCGGAACGTGGAATGGATTTGGATTTAGTGGTTGTTAACGCTGTGTGGACTACTAATACTTCTTCGAGCTTTAGTTTCAAAATCATATTCAGCGAGGAATGAGTCGTCTTATACGTTAGAGTCGTCGGCTACCTCGGGATCATTTCACGCTTGAATTTGAACCCATTCAGGGATTTATCAACATTTTGTATTGGACGAAAAGGAACACAGAATGGTCTCTCATGTTCTCAAGGCCATACGAACCTTGTGATAACTACGGTTACTGTGGTGTTAATGGTGTCTGTAGAATAAATGGAATTCGATCTGTGATTGTTTGGAAGGGTTTACTCCGATCTCGGAGAAAGATTGGAATGTGATATATTTATCCAAAGGGTGCAAGAGGAAGATTCCATTAAGTTGCGAGGAAGGAGAAGGATTCGTAAAAGTCGCGGGGGCTGAAATTACCCGATTTGTTGGAGTTTGGTTGGACAAAAGTATGAGCCTTAAAGAGTGCGAAGAAGCATGCTTGAAGAACTGTTCTTGCACAGTTATGCGAATACGGATATCCGAAGCGGTGGAAGTGGATGTTTTGATGTGGTTCGGCGATCTAATTGATGTCCGAGAATTCAAAGCACAAGGCAGTGAGCTGCCTTTGTATATAAGATTATCCTGCCTCCGAAATGAGTAAGTTATTGACCATACGTTATTTCATTCTACGTTCTAGTTTTCGATTCCCTAATGTTATCTTTCATCTATTTTATTTTCACAGAATCAATCCGTGCTGCGAAGAAGACAAACTTAAAGGTCATCCTACTAGCTTCCTATTGTCCCTGGCATGCTCGTGCTGGTTGTCGTATTTTGTGCGTAATTTGGAGACTAAGAAGAAAAGTAAGAGGTATAAAATTCTTCACACCAATTTTTTATTTTTATTTTTTTTATTGACGGATTACTAATTCAATTAACTATGAAATTCAATAGGCAAAGGCATGGATGATGATATAGAGTTACCTTGTTTGATCTAGTTGAAATTTCTATGGCTACAAACAATTTCTCTCCTGCAATATGATCGGAGAAGGTGGCTTCGGTCCTGTTTACCAGGGTAACTATTCTACATTTAAATGCCATTATTAACGTACCGAAAAACGTTACTTCTCCCTCTTATATTTTTGATGATGCAGGGGAATCTCTCAACAGGACGAGAAGCAGCCATTAAGAGGCTGTCAAATGAATCAAGTCAAGGTCTTACCGAGTTTAAGAACGAAGTAAACTTGATTGCAAAACTTCAACACAAGAATCTTGTCACACTTTTAGGCTGCTGCATTCAAGGAAACGAAAAAATGTTGATCTACGAGTATATGCCTAATAAAAGTCTGGACCATTTTATTTTTGGTTCGACTCTCTTGACCTTACGCATATACTTAGCTTCCATGACTTTGTTTCCTTGATTTTTGAGTAATGTTCTGCCCTTTTTCTCCCCTTTTTTTGTTTTTTTTGTTTTTTTTTTGGAAATTCGATAGGGCGTGAAGATGATGGGTCGGAGCATAGAAGAGTACAATTTTGTCTTGAAAAAGAACTTTGAGATTGTCATGGGAGTAGCTAGAGGACTTGTCTACCTCCATCAAGATTCCAAACTTCAAAATTGTACACAGGGATCTCAAAGCAAGCAATATTCTACTCGATATCAATATGGTTCCTAAGATTTCTGATTTTGGTTTGGCAAGAATTTTCAATGGCGATGAAAAAGAAACTAGAACAAGGAGAGTCGTCGGAACGTAGTAAGTTTTGATCACATGATATCTCAAGCATTCAACTAGTTCAGTTTTAAAACTTAGGTGCTAATTCTTTTGGTGCAGTGGCTATATGTCCCCGGAGTATGCAGTGGAGGGAAAATTCTCAATCAAATCCGATGTCTTTAGCTTCGGCGTGTTAGTGTTGGAGGACAGTGAGCGGAAAGCGGAACACTAGATTCAATCACACAGATCACCATCACAATCTTCTTGGACATGTAAGTCGAAGCAATAATTATTTACCATTTTCTACAATCTCTGATTTTTACAACCTACTAAAGATAATCGATTGAATTGTATTGTAGGCGTGGTTGTTATGGAATCAAGGCAAAGCCATGGAACTAATGGATTCATGTTTTGATGAAGATTCTATAATTGAATCTCAAGTTCTAAGATGCATTCATGTGGGCTTGTTGTGTGTTCAAAAATTTTCCGAAGCTAGGCCACCAATGAACTCGGTCGTGCTAATGTTGGCTAACGAGGGAGGAAAATTGCCCCCGCCGAAAGAACTGGGTTTTTCTTGGAAAGAAGCTTAGACAATGCTAACAAGAGCTCAATAACAACAAGTAATGAAGAAATAAATATTTCAGAGAGCAGAGTGACCATCACTCAGCTAGATGGTAGATAGAGTGTAAAAGTTTTAGATAAATAAAACAAATTGTAGTAAATTTCTTGATTTTCTTGTACTTCAGTCATATTTCTTGTTAAGTTCTCCTTTTAATGATCAACATTCAATTTACTTCGTGAAATTTTCATCGAATTTTCATCTGCAAATGTCTTTTTGATTTCAACATCCGCTTGAAAGCTATGATGTTCTGAAAAGTCTTTGACTACCAAATCTCTTGCCCTAGTGCTATAGGGTTCCATCATGTTGCCACTTTTGTATTTCTTCTTTATTTCGTTTTTTCTTAGTCACAAGAGTAAATCCTTCATCATTTACTTGAGCAGCCTGGCTTTTAGTACTAACTATGTTCATCTCCATGCAAGAATTGCATAGAGAAATTTGTGACTCGAAAGGAAGATCAATATAGAAAGATGGAGTGGGAATTATGGGAAGAGCAGCGCGAAGGTCGATCGTTAGTGTGCGGGCGGTGGAGACAGATGGCGGCCGTAAGTGGCCGCTGGAGGGCCGGTGAAATTACGACCAAGAAAGTACTGAAGCTTGATAACAACTTCACCCTATACAGCTGGGACGTTGCCCGTACGACATCAATTTATTATTATTCTTTTATTCCTCTCTATTTTAAAACTGAGGTCTACAAGAGGACCACAGTTCAAAGACTTTTCCCGAATTCAATTTAAAAAAAAAAAAAAAGACTTTTCATCTTTGGCTGTGAAAGGATGACTATATATATATATGCTTCCCCACATGGGTTGAAATTCAAATATTTGAAGACGAATTCCAATTATTTCTTGTTCAAATGCATTTTTCTAAGTACTTAATTTCTTGTTTGTGGCGGCCGCCCAGTTGTTGGGGGGGGGGGGGGGGGGGGGGGTTGGTGGGCCGCGGTTACGGGTTTCGTGTTTGAATAAAATGAATTGCTAGTTTTTTTTTTCCCCTAAAATATGATTATATTACTTCATGTTATTTCTTAATAGATTTATTTTGATAAATTATCTGTATAGGATACTCAATGACTACTAGTTAGAGATGGGATTGGACATGACAATGAGTCCTCGTTTTCAAACCATATTTGAGGTTAATTACGGTCCACGTCAAACGGGAAACGCCGAGTGTGGCTATTATATTTAAGTAACATTTGGGAATTAGGATTGTGATTAAGAATTGTTTATTAAACGTACTCTAAAGCACTAAATTTTACACTTTTGAACATATAAGTGAACGGGGAGTTTTCTAAATAGGTACATTCAATATTGTTGATGAACCTTATGAAATTTGAAAATAATACTTTTAGAAGTATATATGTTTGGATTTTATATATATGTTAATAAAATTCTGAAAATTATGTGAAATTTGGAGCTCTGAGTTAATGACTAACACACATGATAGGTGGGAAAACTGAAAAAAAAAAAGAAATATATATATCAGTTTTTGTACATAAGAATAGAATGACATCCTAACAATACTAAAAAGGAGGTTGTGGTCATTCTAGGTCGTCCTAAACGACTCCCACAAGTTGTCGGTTGTGGTCATCCTAGGGTCGTCCTAAACGACTCCCACAAGTTGTCGTTCTCTTTTTAACTGTTGTAACTCTTTCTAAAAGTCATCATAATATTACTCATCAAATTGTCGTTTTTTGCTTCCCTTTGTTACTCTTCCCAAAACACACCTTATTAATATTCTTATACAAGTCTATGTCGTAGAATAAAGTCATTGAGTGGTGTAAGGTACAATGCCAAATCCATTTATTTCCTCTTTTAAACACCTCTTCAGTAATTTTCTTTTGTGTTTTTTTTTTTCCATTTCATTTGAAATATATTTACTCTTTCTTTCTTTCTTTTTTCCTTTCCTATTCCGGTTATTGTTATAATACCTTCTTTCAAACAATGTCTTGAATCAAGTAATTCATTGTTTTTTTGTTTCCTTTTGTTTCCTTGTAATACTAAACGTGTCCCGTAACTACTTTTTTATTTTATTTTAATATTATAAAAAAAAAAAGATACATGCTAAGCTTAAAATAGTTTAAATGGTAGTGACTATTCACTTAAATGCTCTATTATAATATATCATTAATCTTAACAATACTAAAACAGCGGATTGTGAGATGTCCTGCTCATTCTAGGTTATCCAAACAGTGCCCATAAGTTTAATTAAACACTCTTTTATATGTACTGTATCATATTTTATTATTACAATTTCTCACTAAAAGGAGTTTAGTTTATGAAATGTTTTTAATCATTCACAATTTATTCATCTTTCGGTTGCAACTGTTTAAGGCAACTCTATTTTATGAAAGTTTTTAATCACTTACAATCTATTCATCTTCCGGTTGCAACTATTCAAAGCAAATTAAATGCTCTGATATATGTCTCGTATCATGTTTTATTATTGCAACCTCTCATTAAAATTAAAAGGCAATATATTTATCTATCAATTGCAACTGTTCAAGGCAACACTAATCTATGAAAGGTTTTAATCATTTACAATCTATTTATCTTTCGGTTGCAATTGTTTAAGGCCTCCCTTTAATATTTATATTAAACAACACTTATAAGTGTGTTTGTGTATTGCTCAGTTTTCAATTATTCAAAATAACTGTCGGAGAATCATATTTTTGCTTGTGAAATTTGTATGTTTATAAGTAATTAGACTTCTCCACACAATCCCTCACTCAAATAATCGGTACGCATTAATCTCTCACTCTCTCTCTCTAAGTGTATATAATTATTTGTTTCTCTCTCAAAGGTGACAATACACCAACACAAACATCTTTGTGGATATAATTCTCTCACGCACAAAAGTATGAAGAAGATCTTAAAACATGTGCGTGTGGAGAATTAGAGGATATTGATATTTTCTTACCAAAAATGTTGTGGTTATTGTTTCACTCTTTTACGACTAGATTATGAAATGTTTAGAACTACTATTTTTTCAGAAAACTCATTACAAAAAATATTAATTATTAATTTTCTTTACTTTAGATCCGTATACATATACCAAACTAAAGATATTTGATAGTTGTTTTTATCAATTTATATTAATTATAAAATCTATAATATTAATTACTACAATTTGTATATAACACGTGTAACGCACGTATACAAACTAGTAATATTTAAAAGAGTCGGTAATTGTTTAATGACATTTCTTTTGTTACGGAACCTCATTTGATTGCCTTGCAGAAAATTGTCTTTAAAAGTTACACTTTCTATGACGACTTCTAGCAAAAACTATCGTCAAACACATCAATCTAAAAACTGTCGTCAAACATGTCTATCTAAGAATTTTCGATGGCAATGAAAAAGAAACCACAACAAGGAGAGTCGTCGGAACGTAGTAAGTTTTGATCACATGCTATCTTAAGCACTCAAAAAGTTTAGTTTAGAACTTAGGTGCTAATGCTTTTGGTGTAGTGGCTATATGTCCCTGGAGTATGCAGTGGAGGGAAAATTCTCAATGAAATCCGATGTCTTTAGCTTCGTTATGCTATTGCTAGAGATAGTGAGTGGAAAGCGGAATACTAGATTAGTAACCACCACCTCCGACAGGTAACCGGTTGGTTACCCATTTGGTAATTACTTGGTTACCATCTAGAAACTTCCAATTCCGCTGGATTTTCTGGACTCCGACACCGGAACATTTTAAAAAAAACAGGAAATTTATCATTGAAAAACTAAAATATTCAACAAAAAGTATCAAATTTCCTCAAAAATCATAAAAACAAAAAATTTACAAACCATTAAAAAAAAAAAACCCCCCTCAATCCAAACACATAAAAGAAAAAAGTTCAAAATCCACCAAAAATTGTATCATCAGAAAACTAAACAAGAATCACAAATATTCACCAAAATTACAAAATTAATCCAAAACACCATTAAAATACCAAAATCTAAAGATGAAAAAATTGATTGCAAAAAATACAAGGTGCAGCTGGTGCTTCGACGACTTCTTCTGGCCTTTGGGTCTGAACGATGGTGATGGCAGAATAACGGCAGCACGCAATCAGGGTCCCGATTGGACTTGCACTGATGCCTTGTGACCGAAGCCATCGTGGGTTGAAAATTCAAATCTTTGAAGATGAATTGCCAAGTTAAGCCAAATTTTGAAAGTTCTTATGTACTTCAAATGCATTTTTCTAAGTACTTTACTTTCTTAGAGGGAAATAAAATGAATTCTTTGATATCAATCTTAATCCCAACTTCTTGACACTCACCGCATCAAGGCTTCAAAAGCCTTATTGTGATGCTAGTTATTATTATTATTTTTTTTCTTCTAAAATATGATGATATTACTTTATGTTATTTCTTAACTGATATAATTTGATAAATTCTTTGTATAGGACACTCAATGACTAGAAGTTATAGACGGGATTAAACATGGCAATGTATCCTCGTTTCCAAACCATATTTGAGGTTTATGACGGTCCACGTCAAACGGGAAAAGCCGAGTGTGGCTATTATATTTAGGTAACATGCATGTGGGATGTGATTAAGAATTGTTTATTAAACGTGCTTGAAAGCACTAAATTTTACACTTTTGAACATATAACGGTAGTTGTAGGTGAACAGGGGAGTTTCCTAAATAGGTACATTCAATATTATTGATGAACTTATGTAGTTTGAAATAATACTTTAGAAATATATATATATATATATATGTGTGTGTAGATTATTATATATGTTAATTTAATTCTTGAAAATTATGTGAAATTTCGAGCTCTGAATGACAAACACACATGATAGGTTAGCAGTGGGAAAACTGAAAAAAATAAAAATAAAATAAAAACATCAGTTTTTACCGAAGGACGTAATTCTTAAAAAGTCGGTTTTTCATTTTAAGGACATTTCTTCTGTTACAAAGTGTCTTTTGATGACGGTTTATGATGGTTTCTCAAAACCTTCATCAAAAGTTTTTTTTTTTTTTTTGATTGGCACATTATCCCCACAAATACTAATTATAAGTGCCTGTCCATATTAGAACCTAGGACCAAGGCATCCTAAGCCCTTAACCCACCCACCCTAGCCCTAGTGGCTTACACTTTCTATGATGACTTCCAGCAAAAACTGTCATCTAACGCGTTAATATAAAAAGATGCAACCAAGCCTTTGTGAATTTCACGTTGATTTTTAACCATTGTTGTATCTTTTGAAAATTTATAACTGTCAAAGAATCAACTATTTCTTCTGGTGTTTCTGTAATACCCGAAATTTTGATGACTTTAGATTTCCCTTGAAACAAGGAAAACCTAAGTCTGAATCATGATCGGAGTGGAGTAACAGTATAGGTTTGAGTTCTTGTTTAATTAGTTACGAGACTCAACAATAGTTTGCTTAGGCAAATATGAGACCTTTTGGAGAAAAGGGCAAAATAGGAATTTTGATTTTTTATTACGGTCAAGGTTTGACCAAGGTTGACTTTAGGTTGACCAAAGTTTACTAAGATGATACTGCAGTATAATTAAACAGTATGGAAAATATACTGGGAAAACCGTCTTTACGGACCAGATAGTATAATTAAGTTTTAAAACCACCATATAAAAATCAAGCACCAAAAATAGGGTATTAAGGGTCAAAGGGCTTTAAATAAAAAGAAAATTTTCTTACAGTCCAAATAAATTCTGGACTGCAGTTCAGTATAACATTACTGAATTGTACTGTGTATTAGTGAAGCACAATATTGGAAATATCTGTGTCGGCTTGAAAATGGACTTCATTTGAAGGAAAGAGCCAAACAAGGCCTAAGGTGAATGACATCACCTCACCTTTTATTTATTACATCATAATTTATTTTTTTCAAGCTTGGAAAGAAATTTTTGCTTGTTCACCAAGCATATGGCCGGCCACCTCACCCTCCCATTGTGCAATTTTTAATTTTTTAGGGGTTTTTGTGTAATTTAGCAAAGTTTTTTCCACCTCTATAAATGGGTGAGAGATTTAAATCATTTTATTCAAAATTCTAGCCAAATCCTTGCCATTTTTCTTCAAGAAATCCAAAGCCTTGGGGGGGAGAGAGAGAGGAAAGAAAACTAAAAAATTCTCAAAGGGGTTTTACTTAGGAGAATTCGGATTTGAGCTAGAGCCAAGAAAAAGTTTGAAAAAAATTTTTGAGTCCACTTTGGCAAAGTTGCCAAGTGTGCGGGAAAAGAGAAAAAGGAAGAGAAAACAAAAAAATTTGAAGAGGGAGGTGCTAAGGTGTGGCCGAACTTGAGGTGAACCAAGCAAGAGACCAAGAAAATTTTGGTTGCCCCTAGCTAGGGTAAGAACCGGTTGTGTTGACCTAGGAGGAAGGAGAAATTTTTGGTGCCCAAACCCTAGTCTTGAGCCAAGGTATTTTTCTTTAAGCCCTAAGCTTGCAATTGAGCTTTCAATTTGAAATTTATTTGTATTTCAAGTTGAAAAATGTAAGAGCATAAGCTCAAAGTTATTTTATTGCTTTAGGTTAGTTTTGGTGGTGCTTGATTAGGTATTAAGGGTGGTTTGGTTTAATGGCTTTGATTGGTTATGTTTATGCTTGTTTGAATGTTAGGATGCATGCTAGATGGATGATGAATTGTATGTCCCCTGTTTTTATGTGCAAGCCGGTTCTAGAATTGCATGCTAGGTTGTTAGTTTTGATTATGGAATGGTATGTGAATGAATGGAATGATGAGACAACCTAGTACCATGCAAACCTAGGCTAGGACAATTCAGTTTTTGGTTGCATGGGCGCGTTTGAGTTGCATGTTTGTTCATGTGGGACATTAGAAAACGCTGCATGTGTGCTATCTAGGCTCCCGCGTGTTCGGTTGAGGTAGATTGCGCGAAATAGGACGTAAAATGAATTTAAGAACAAAAACTGCCAGTTCGGATACGAACTGACCAGTTTTCTGGAAAGCGAAATTGAGGCCTTTAGAGGCCGAATTGAGAAAAACGTAAAACATGAAAGTTGTAGAGAAGGGAATTTCCTAGAGGACAACATAGACAGTTTTTGAAAATAAGGCTCCATAGGCCTTCGTTTTTGCAAAAACCCGATCCTGACCGTGCCCAGGATTTATGCACGGCCAGGTGAGTTCAAACGGCAATATGAACATGTTAGAGTCCGAATTAAATTTTTTGTAAAACACGAAAATTTTAGAATTTTTCGAGAGCTAAAACTTTAATGAAGACAACTTTTTCAAATTCAAATTGGATTTTTAAAATGACACGGATTTCTAAAGACTGTGCAGGGAACATGAAATTCCTGCACAGGAATTTTTAAGAACAATGCAGAAAAACTGTATTTTTCATAGAACCCAATATTTTGACTGAGAAAAATTGTTCCAATGACAGTTTTCAACCCTTAATAATTTTTATAAAACCCCACTTAAGAACCATGAATTTTATAAGTTAGATTTTTGGATTTAAACTTACCAAATTTTTCAAGATAAAGAAAATGATTTTTTAAGCTAAAGTTTAGAAAAACAATAATAACATATGGTAACCGGGAAGGATACCCGAGTTACTGGGCCAAGTCCAAATCCCAAGTTTGATCCATAGAGGGTTGACCATAGTTGACCAAAAATGTTGACTTTGGTTGACTAAGTTTGACCACCTCAAGGGTTACCCAATGTAACCCAATAAGTTATCATGTGTATAATTGGGGGACATATAACTAAGATTGTGTATGAATGTTGGATAGGTCATCAACATTTTATAGGATTCTTATCCTATGTTCTTTTTAATAGCAGGAAGTAACATACAGTTGCAACCTGAGTTGAAGCAACAAAACCCGGAACATAGCATATCAGGCAAGTATCAAATCTCACCTACAGTATGAAAATAGTAAATACTATTTTCAAATATGCTATGTTAAACTATGCTATTTACACCATATTTTCAAGTGTACATGCTATGTTATATTATGATATGTGATGCCATGCGATGATATGCTAAGATTTGCTATGACATATTATGCCATGTTACAAGAATGTCATGTTGACAAAAATGCCATGTTTTAAAAATGTCATGGTTTCAAAAATGCCATGTTTTCAAGAATGCCAAGTTATGGCAAGTGTTAGGTATGATATGACATAGTGACATCATGAGGCATGTTCACTAATGCTGAACCACATGGTAAGAGAAATCAAGTAAGGTGTCGTACCAACCTCCCGTGATCGTGGAGGCTACATGTTTCAGTTGTGATATTTACCTTCCGTGATCGTGAAGGGTCAAGTTATAATTCCCAGAACTGTTAGGGCCTTGCAAACCCTAGTTTTATCTGGAGGCTGCGCGCTTTTGGTACGTACACTATGGGCCCACATGTTGAGACAAGATAATAAGTTAAAAATTGAGTCTATAATGAAGCATAAGACATTCAAATCGATCATAAATGGATCATGCATAAATTTACATAATGATTGGCATGTTTTAAGAGGTTTAAAATGTTTTGTGAGATTATGTTTGTACTTGCTGGGCGAAAGCTCATCAGTATATTTCATACTGCAGGTAAGATGCCTGCAGCTTTATTTGGTGGGCCATGGAGACGATGCAGCAAGTGAAGGCCGGTGTGGGATACCACTACGTAAAATTTTCCGCAACCGCTTTTTGAGTTAAAATGTATATATCTCAAAAAGTAAATTATGTTTGGATGTATGTATGAGGTTTGAAGACATGAGAATGTATTTTCAGTTTGATGTGTATGCATGATAAGTTTTTCTCTACAACATAATTTATGTGAATATGTTTTAAAAAAAAAAATTTAGTCTCAAATTTTCAAGTAAGTTAAGTACAAATATGTATGGTGTCGACCCGGCTTCGGAAGTCGGGGCGTCACAGTTTCATTAGACGTATGTAAGATATAAGAATAGATATTAGGACAAATTACTCATTTGCCCCTCAAACTTTAGGTCATGTCACAAAATGCCCCGTGAACTTTAATTTGTAACATTCTTTCTCCTGAACTTTGAAAAGGTTTGCAAATTTTACCCTTCAATTAAATTTTTGACGAAAAAATGCGCATAACCGTCGTTGGAAGCTTGAGTTGCGGATATTAAATGAGAAACACGTTTAATTGAGTTGAAAAAGTAAATATTTCATTTTTTCCCCATAATTCTCTCTTATATATAACATCGCAATTTCACACTTAATAAGGGTAACAGGTGCCTAGAGTGCTACATTATGTGTCATCTCATAATTTTATACTTAATACACCCAACTCAAGCTTCCAATGAGTATTATGTGTATTGTTTCGTCAAAAATTTAAATGAGTGGGAAAATTTGTAAACTTTTGCAAAGTTTAGGGGAAAAGAACATTACAAATTGAAGTTTAGGGGGCATTTTGTGACGTTAATATACTATTACCCTTTCTCCACTTACCCCTCTCCCCCCCCCCCCCCCCCCACCCCCCCCCCCCCCACCCCCCACCCCACCAAACAACCCCAAACAAGAGGACCACAGTTAAACGACTTTTCCTAAGTAAAAACAAAAACTTTTTCTTTTGGCTGAGAAAGAATTGACTATGCTTGCCCACATGGGCTGAAACTCAAATCTTTGAAGACGAATTCTAATTCTTTTTTGCCAAGTTCAGCCAAAAATAAAAGTTCTCATGAACTATTTCCTGTTCAAATACATTGTTCTAAGCACTTCTAGGGGGAAATAAAATGAATTCTTTTAGGGATCAATACTGACCTTAATTCTTTTAGTAAAGACCGATCCATGATAATTTTTTTTTTAAAAGAAGCTTCATGACTTACTGTGTTTCCATAACTCTCCTAGTTTGAACTTCTTTTTCATCAGCTCTAAAAATCCTCGTCAAACTGAAATCTGAAATTTTAGGATCCAGGTTAATGTCCAACAAAATATTGCTTGCTTTGTGATCTCTGCGAAAGATTGAAGTTTAGAATCCTGGTGGAGGTAAAGAAGAAAGTTTCGAAAGATATCAATGAAAAATTTGGTGTGAATTTTGTCAAGAGGCCCAAACCAAAGATAAAGTGGTCCAAGCTTTTGTTCGGCATGTACTCATATGTTGAATACAACAACTGAGAAGAGCAACTAGATTCCTATGTTGAAGCTTTGCGATTAACTCGACTTCATTCATAAGTTCTTTGAGACCCTGTCCCGAAGTCTTTGACAATTTTTTCACCACAACTTCTTGTCTTGTTGAAAGGCTTCCCTGAATAATGCCATCCGCAACTTCTTGTCAACAATAAGATCTGAGGCTTACTGTTGACGAGGTGTAGAAACTCCGGGCTCGAATTGAACCAATTTCAGCTCTCCCAATCCCAATTCTTGCCACCAATCTACCCACCGCTGCCATTGCCATCCCTGCCACAATTTGAAGACCCTACGCTCTCAAGCCCAATCGACGTCATGAAACCCAGGTGACAATGAAACCCCACCGTCGTCTTCATTAGTGCTGCCAAGTATAACGTCGCGAGCCCCAGGCGATGTCACAAACTTTGTCGTTTCTCTTTTCATAGCTGTCTCCATCCTCCATCCTCCATCCTCCATCCTCCAGACCCCCGAGCCCCCTGTCTCTTCCTTGATCGAGCCCCTGGTTTGTTTATTTGTTTGTTTTTTTTTCCTATTCAAAAGTCTTGTTCTTTTACGGTAGGTTGAAGGTTTTGTTGTTGAGAGGTAGAAGATGATGAACAGTATTTGAGATTGAGTGTTTTCTTTCATTTTTCTTTTTCCTTAGGGTTTTTTAGTAATCCCCTTAAAAAAAATAAGCATCAACCGAGGCACGTGTACTTTCCCATCCAAATTTTAATAGCTGTTAGGGTTATACTCTATTTTGTACTCTTTTCAATAGCTCAGGGATTAACTAATTAAAAAAAAGTTGGAAGACCAATCGGTACCTTCATTAAAAGTTTAGGAACTATTATAGCAATTTACCTAAAATATAACATAGATACAGTTTCAAAGGAGGCAACTTCTAAAAATAGATTCCTACTTAGCTTCATAATAAGCTCTTTCTCAGAAGTTAGAAACCCAAAGCAAAAATAAAAGCATAATCTTTCATACGAAATTGATTAAAACAATTTCTTTTTGTATAAATTTTACTTTTTCCCTAAACTTTAGGCCTTGTCACAAAATACCCCCCAACATCAATATATAACATCCATTCCCCTCCAACTTTGAACAATTTGCAGATTTCCCCCTTTAGTCAAAATTTTAACGGAAAGTGATGTGTAGTGTGCATGTTGACAAATTTAAGGGCATTTTAGTAAAATCCTAAATGATATTTACTTATTTTTCTTAAAGAGATATAAGGGTATTGGACCACTTGATTTTATATGAAAGTCCAACCTATTAAAAGTTTCAAATTCTGCATAATATTGGTGGGTTTGGAATATAATGACCGTAAAATTTTAGACTTAACCACCTTAGTTAAAAAGGGATTGAGTCCAAAATTTTCCTCGTAAAATCATGTTTGATGGAAATATGAATTTCGTTATAATAAATCCAAAATTTCATAAATCCAATATTTTATGTCGGTATTAGCATAAACAATGCAATTTGGTACTATAATTATTCTATCGAATTAAGTTTTAGTCAGGAAACTTTAATTATACGAATAAGCATAAAAGTTTCCACATACATTAAATTGGACACCTAATTTATAGGAATGCCCAACATAGTTCAGAAATCATATATTACAAATTTCCACTATGTAGAGTGTTAAATTAACGTACAGTGTGAAAAAAGTATGTTAATTTACACTAATTATAAGGACAATATGAATAAGCTTAAGAATACAAGTATGGAAACAATCAAAACAGCCAAACAAGGAAAATCCTTAGCATATGTTGTATAATTCCTAGACTATCAATTTTAGCGCAGAACCGGAATAATTAGAGTTTTGATAGAACAAGGCTATGAGATAACCTTATTCAATATAAGGAACCTCATATAGCATTTTGGATCGATTACAACCTTTTTCGGGAAAAGTTTCCGTACTGTATGATTTTGACTCAGACTGTAATTTCATGTAGTCAGATATTGAATTATGATCAATTAAGGAATTAAGAGTTTTCCTAGACTCTACAATACTTCTAGTAAATGAAAATATCATGTAACGACCCGCCTAGCACAGGCCGTTACCATACATACATACATACTAAACTTCTCGTACATGCTTACATACTTATGAAAAACAACGGAATTTTTTTTTTATATGGCATAAAATATGCAACATATAAACGTATCTTTATCAAGCATATTTAACATACATAAATACATAAAGAACAAAACGCGTAGCAGCTCGAACTCCCACATTTCACAGTTTGCCCCGCCATGCCCTTCCATCTTGCATCAACCATTGCTGATAGGTTGTTTACCTACAGCATAAACGTAAGACAGTGAGCTTTCGCTCAGCAAGTACAACTTCCTATACCGCGACATAAACAAACATAATCCCAATCTTATCTTAAAACCTTCTAGCATAATACATCGTAACATAACTTACTATAACATAACGTCATAACATAACCATCATAACATAGACTTCATAGCATAACATCATAGCATAAACTTATCTTAACATAACTTCATAGCATAACATCATAATGCATGGTCCATTTATGCTCGTATTATGCTTAATTCATTTTTCACTTACTTTCGTTACTTATCTTACTTATGGTCCCCTTACTTGAGTGTTCGTACCCGGCGCGCAACTATGGACTTACTCTTGCCACAGCTCAACCCGACCTCGGACGGGGGGCACGACACAGGCGACTTGCTCGCCATCTTACTTCTTTTCATTTTGTCATGTCATACTTGCTCTTATTATTCTTATAAGATTTCGTGAACATGCTTCGTGTTCTCATACATACATGCTTCATGTCTTAATAATCATAACATAATGTACATCATGAACTTACCTTGACTTATCATACTTCATAACTTAGCATATAACATAGAATTATCATGGCATATAGCATGGCATACAATAACATAGTATAGCAATAACAACATAATATAGCAACCACAACATAGCATACAAATAGGCATACCCTCCTAGCATACATCTAACAATAACATACTTGGGCAAGTACCACAACAAAGCCTATGCTGTAGGCAGTAGTTGTACTTACCTCTCTTGCTATGTCCTGCGTAGTGCTGCTCCTTTTCTGAGTACAGCTGCAGGTTCCCTCCTGCTTGTTGAAGGACATAGATGAGGTTTTAATTAGTATTTGTGGAATGTTGGTGATCTAACGATCATGCTTATATAATCCTAGTTGTATGTCCGTGATACTAGATGTCTTACTGGGTTACAATAGTAACCCTATTGTTTTAGAACAACCAAACATGGATTAATTCTTAAAAGGTTACATTGGATAACCTTAAGTGCCAAATCTTTATACATACCGTTAGGGTTAGGTTACCTTTCTAACCTTGGGCTTTATTCTTGTCCATAATTATTGGGTTACCTTAATTAACCCTATATCTTAGCCCAATTTATTAATCTTGGTATCCTTTAGGGTTATCTAGACTAACCCTTAAGGTTAACTGTGGTCAAACTCTTAGTCAACCAAAGTCAACTTTTGGTCAACTAAGGTCAACCCTATATGGGTCAAACTTGAGCTTTATACTTTGGCCCAGTAACTCAGGTATTATCCTTGATTACCGTCCGTAATCGGCTTGATTACAATTTTTATCTTAAAAACTCTATTTTCTTATCCTTTTGTCATTTTGAGATTTAACTTTAAATCCCTTTAATATTTTTGGTAAAAATTCCAATCTTTAAAAAAAATCTTTATAAAGGTCGTTTAAGACTGAGAACTGCCTTTGGAACAGTTTTAAGCAAAAATACAGTTTTCTTTTTCTTTTTGAAACTGTTTGTAAAACTTATGTGCAGGAATTTTCGGTTCCCTGCACACTCTTCATAAAACAATACCAGTTTAAAAATCCATTTGGAATTTGAAAAACTTGTCTTCATGAAAGTTGGAGCTCTCGAAAAATTGTAAAACTTTCATGTTTTACGAAAAATCCAGTTCTGCTTGTATTTGCGTCAGTTTTAGTTTGAAACTGGCTGATCCTGTAACTGGGGTCTGAGCAGACCAGCCACGGATTTTTGTAAAAACGAAGACCATTGGAGACTCATTTTTAAATTCTGCTCGCGTAGTCTTCTAGGAAAAATCGCTCTGAGCAACTTTCGTGTTTTATGATTTACCCAATTCGTCCTCTAAATGCCTCTAATTCTTACTTTCCCGAAACTGACCAGTTTTGAATCCGAATTGGCAGTTTTGGTTGTTAAGTCCGTTTTACGTCCTATTTCGTGAAATCTACCTCGACCGATCACTTCGGGAGTCTATATGGCAAACACACAGCGTTTCTAACGTCCCACATGAACCCTAAAATCGTCCAATTGAAACCATGCAAACCAAATTCAAAAGCCCTAAGCCTAGGTTTGCATTAACCCTAACTTTTTGCATACATCACATACAAGCATCAAACTTTGCTCCTTAAACTAGCATGCTTCAAGCACTGCCCTAGGGCAGATTTTTGGACCAAACTAGGGGACACACAACCCTAAGCATCAAGCATGAAGATCAATCACAAATAAGCACAAACAATGCAAGAATTCAAGCCATACACCCCTAGATCTACAAATCAAGCACATACAACCATACTAGGGCATAAAATGGGAATTGGACTTATGTCCTTACAACCAAATTGAATCACATTTTAACTTTAAATTTGAACTCAAATAAGAGAGTTAGGGCACTAGATTTTTACCTTAGACCAAAGTCAAGTTTGGTCACAAAATCTCTTCCTCCACCTAGCCCTCCTTAGCTCACGGCCACACACCCTAAAAGACCTAAAAAAAATTCTAAACTTTTCTTGGCTTTGTCCTAGCTCAAACCCGAACTCTTATGAACAAAAGCCCCAAGAAAATTTCTGATTTTCTCACCCCTTTCTCTTCTCCCAATTTCCGGATTTTCAAGAGAGAATTTTGCAAGAATTTCCCCACATTTCTTGAATAAAATGAATAGGTACAAGGGGGGTATTTATAGAGGTTGGAGAACTTTGCTTAATTATACAAAAACCCCATGAAAACTAACAATTACACAAGGGGAGAGTGAGGTGGCCGGCCATATGCTTGGTGAACAAGCTAAAATTTTTCTTTCCAAGCTAAAAAAATAAATTATGATGTCATAATTAAAGGATAAGGTGATGTCATTCACCTTAGGCCTTGTTTGGCTATTTTCTCCAATAACCAGTCCATTTTTAAGCTACACAGATATTTTCAATACTGTGTTTACTTATACACAGTATTTTTATACTGTATTGCAGTCTAAAATTTATCTGTGTAAAAATGGACAGTATAAAATTCTTCTTATTTTTCCGAGCCCTTTTTGTCTTTAATCCTCACTAGGTGTGCTTGATTTTTTAAGGTGGTTTTTAAAGCCTATACATGCTAACTCAATCGTAAAGACGATTTCCGCAGTATCTTTACCATACTGCATTTCATAATTACTGCAAAGTCAACCCTTTGACCATTTTTGGTCAAACTTTGACTTTCTTTGAATCTTGTACTTTTTCGTTCTTTGACTCAAAAGGTCCGTTGCTAATCTAAGCAATCCATTTTGAGTTTTTATTGAACCATAAAAACTCATAAAATGTAAGAAAACTCTTAACCGAGCTTTTTTAAAAATACCTCCATAGTATACATTCAATTCCTTTGAAGGAAATAATGATATCGGAAAAATCCAGGTATTACATATCAGTTATTTGAAAATCAGAGCAAAACGGGAAATTTTCCTATACCGAGTAGCACCTTAGCTCGGAGTGTGATTTCAGACAACCAAATAGTGTCTAATGACATTACAATGAGCCAAGTACAATTTTGGACCATATGGAGCAGTTGAAGTATGAATATATTAGCTGTTTGTGGACTATAGTAAAAATGGACATTTTACACTGTCCAAAAATATTGCTGAAAATGTTTATGGATAAAGTTTAGACTGAAGAACAAGCATTGAGCTGCTTATTAACTTCACTAACAGCAGCCAACCCACGGATTTTAGAAGGCCAACAAGCCAAGAAACATCCTTCCTTGAATCAAGGAATACGTGTCAAAATTTGGTGGTGAAATTTCTTTTGGTGATGTCATGAATAGTTCTTAGATTTACATGCATTTGTGGCACAATTTTCAGCCACTTTTCAGCTGAGAATTCCGGATCCTTCACTGAATGAAATCAGCCAATCTCATACCATTTAACCAAGTTTAACTTGGCTTAAGTGAGTGTGAGAAAACGTAAGTGCAATAAGCCCTATGTCTATATGGGCAAACCAAGTCATTTAGTGTTTATTGTGGTACCCTTTCTCTCTCTTTTCTCAGCCAAAAACGTCCCTCTCTCACCCCTCACACTCTCAAAACTCCAGCACCTCCCACACACTAAACTTGCCCTCTTAGAACCAATGTATAGGAATTTGTTATTGAGTTGTAATAAGTTTTATATTTTTGTTATTTAAGTTTTTATGTTGAATGCCTTTAGAGTTAAGGGGTGATTATGTTCAAGATGATTTTTGGTTATGCTCATGGCTTAGAAACACGTTTGGAAGTGTCTAAACCAAGTAACAACCGTTTCAAAACCTGTCCAAATTTTCAGTCACGGTTTTATGCTCCAACGACCATGTAAACGACGGTTTTAGGTTCCGTCATGAGCTACAAAGTTTTATATCTAGAAGTTAAGAACAATTATTTCTCAAATAGCAGTTTTTAAATTCGGACTTTAAGATCATAGTTCAAGCTATTTTCTTAAACTGGACAGAAACTGGAGTAAGCCTGCCCAGCCACGGAATGTAGTCCAAATGATGGTTTTAGCGGCCGAGTTAGCTTTTCTCAAATATTAAAGTTTTAGATCTCTTAAAAATCTAATAGTTTATGAAGATCATTTGTCTAAAAACGTCTCTAGAGTAGACATCTGGGACGATTTACAAACTACCATAAGAAATGAGATCTCCTGACAACGGGATCTCTTACCCATGGGTTTGGCCAAAAAAAAAAAAGTATCTTAGAGGCCGAACTAGATTTAAATCAATTAGTAAATTTTTAGATCTAAATGAGATCTAAAAGTTTCATTCATATCGTTTTGTCTAAAAATGAGGTTAAAATTATGTTTCGGGCCAATTTTTAAAAGCGGGCAAAACTGGAACAATGTTCCTTGAATAAGGATTTAGCCACGGGTTTGTATACATACGTACAAGTTAGAGACCAAATTAGCTTTTTGTCAAAACATTAAATATTTAGATCTTGATGAGATCTAAAAGTTTTGTGAAAATGACTTTTACCAAAAATCATTTTAAGGTACTGTTTTATATGGATTTACAAAATTGGTCCCACACCCAAAATAAAATAGTTTTGTCTCATTGTTTCAAAGGAAAGTGCAAGATACAAGCCAAACCAAGTTTTGACCAATATCGAAAGTTTAAGATCTATGAATTTTAAATAAGTTCTATGAAGATGATATTTTCTGAAGATGTCTTTAAAGTACAGTTTCATAGTGATTTATGAACAGCTGAAAACAGAAAAATTCCTGAATACAAAATTTTCCAAGCTTTCGTTTTCAAAAAAAATAAGCACTTTAGATTTTGAATTAGGCTTTAAGCCAAGCATAAAAGACCTACTAGTTTTTATAAATGAAGAGGTGTTTACAAACAACGTTATGAGACAGTTTTATGTGATTTACGGAATTAGTTCAAAATAGTGGATTTTCCATAATTCACACTATACAGTTATGAAATTTAAGTAAATGATTTTGTCAAATATTTAATAAGTTTTTAGTTAAAACACGAAAGTTAAAGATCCATCTAAGATCTATAAAATTCGTGAAGAAATTTTTGTACAGAAAATGTATTTATTTTAAGCAGAATTTTAAATAATGTGTATTTGATTTTGAGCAAAGCACAATATTTATAAAATACTTTAAAATACACAAGTTTGCGTAAGAGAGTTTTCTAAAAATGCGTTTCTATAAAAGATAGCATTTTCTCACAAAGTTTTACGACATGCACTAGTAAAAATTATTGATTTGACTACGGTTATTAACCGTCGTCTAAAATTAACATGATGGTTAGACAACCGTCATGTAATCCACCATCATGGAAAACTTTAAGATACCACGAACCATCGTGGTTAGGTGATATTCCACAATGGTTAACACCGTCGTCGAATAAAGAAATAAGGCGGCAAAACTTGTTAATGCAAAGACTTTACACAACGGTTTTTACTAAAACCGTCGTGTAAATCTAACCTTAGACGACGGTTTATTTAGCACACCGTCATATAAAGTGGAGTTTACACAATGGTTTTGGTGAAAACGACGGTTTATTTAGTACACCGTCATGTAAAGTGTGGTTTACACGACGGTTTTGGTGAAAAACCGTCGTGTAAAGTCTAACATTAATAAATAAATAAAAATTCACATTTTTTGGTGATTTCCCATGGGCGGCCTAACCCGTGTGTTATCCAACACATGGCCTAGAATAAGATTGAAAAGTTAATAGCTACATTGTATTAATACAAATACATCCACTGCCTTAATGAATTGCATTACAAATTGAGACCATTCTCCCCTAATCGAATTCATATCATTACCGGTATAAAATGTTTTGCTTTGAAGTAAGTCTAATCCATTAGCATTGGAGATTGCGTCCCTTATAAAACCTAAAACAAAAAAACCACATTCAACACTACCCTCTTGATAAGGACAAGGAAGATTCGATCTATATTTTTTTTATAGTCTTGTCTCTTTTTAATCCCTTCTCCGACTATAAGCTTCTAATCCCTTAGGGCCCTAGTAAGTTTGCAAAATTCAAAATAATTAAGATGAATTCCATTAAGATGAAATCACAATTTAGCATATGAAAATTTACTTACATATTCATTATATTAGTAAAATCGTCTCATTCCTTCTCCTTGCAGCTTCACCACGTGATTTTAAACCAGCACTTTGAAACCTTCATCCACGGTGAAAGAAGTAATAGTTTTTTTCCGAATTAGGTCTTTTGTTCCGTCGAAATCACGTGATCTCCAATCTTGTATTCATATTGGAACATATTCTCGAGCGAGTACACCAATCCAACTCATCAATTCATCACCATTCTTCCTTTCCAGTTGTCCTTTCTCGCCAAAGGTGACTTCAATTTGTTCCCCTCTTTTCCTTACTCTATGGACTCATTTCATTAGAGTTGCCCTTCGTTTACCATCGGAATTGGGATTAAATGTTCTTCGTGGTTTTCCCTTTTTGCATACTCTAGCTCTATTTTGTGTCATTTTTTTATTGCAACACTCACATATATTTATTGCAACAGAAATACACAAAACAAAAAAATAATCGGTCCAATTCAATCTAATCAAATTCACATTCACCAAGAAAACAACAAATTCGAACATACTACACTAAATCTAGATTATTAAAACACCACTTTTTTGCTTGTATATTAAATAATTAAACAAATAATCCTTCCAATTCAATCTAATCAAATTCACATTCACCAAGAAACAACAAATTCAAGCATACTACACTAAATCTATGTAATTAAAACACCACTTTTTTGCTTGTATATTAAATAATTCTCCAAATTGCCCCCTAAAAATGCAACATTGTCCTAAAAAATTCCATATAAAAACACTAGAAACAAATTCCATATAATTAACCAAACGAAATTCCATTTTGACATTTCATCAAGCATGTGGTGGGTGGAAAAAAAAAATGCATAGAGCATAGTCTATAAAGATCTTAAACTGTCAATTCTCAACAGAATATAGTATACAAAAAGCAACAAAAAAAAAATGTTTAGCAACAGTAAATACACAAATTACAGTCCAAGAAAGTTACTAAAAAATTGTGTTTGTATTTTTGTTGGAACTAACTCATCAAGAAATTTCCTGTTTCTTCCTCCAAAATTTCTCAACAACCAAACATTCCACAAAGCCCTTGACCAAATTGTCTCAAACTCCAACTTTCCCTAAACCACACAATATTTAGACGTAGAAAGACAACATTTTCATTCAAGAAAACAAGAAATTGAGCAAAAGAGTCACCTTGCTTTTCTCAAAACAAAAATAGTCACATCTTTTTCCAGACGACCTTGCTAGGAAGAGAGGGTGGCGGCAGCAGGAGAAGGAGATAGAGGGGAAGGCGATGGCCTTGTTGGGAGGAGAGGGCAGCGACGACAGTGGCATTGGCAAGAGAAGGAGAGAGAAGGGAGGGCGGTGGTGAGGGCGAAGGGAGAAGGAGATAGAAGGGAAGGTGGCAGCGGCGTTAGCGGGAGAAGGAGAGAAAGGGTAATGCAGCGTGCTTGCTGGGAGGAAAGGGCAGCTGCTGCAATGAGAGGGAGGAGAAACCGTCATGTGGGCAAGAGGGAGAGAAAGGGGAGGGCAGCGGCTATGAGAAGGAGGACAAAAGAGAGATGAAAATGAGAAAGGGAGGGAGGGCGCGAGGAAAATGAGTTTAGTATAGGGTTTACGCATGGATTTCATTGCCCAAATTCAAATTATAATTTTTTTTTCTAAAAGTTTACACGACGGTTCCCTGTAGAAACCGTCATGTTATGTTGAGATTACACGATGATTTAAGAAAACTATCGTTGAAAGTGGAGATTTGATGACGGTTTATTGAAACCGTCGTGTGATCTCTATTTTCAATGACGCTCTAAGAAAACTACCGTGTAATTAAAGACTTATGCGACGGTGTTTCAAACCATCATCATATTTGAATATTTTATGACGGTTTTCGGAAAACTTGCTCTGTCCCATGTTTTTTACCCAATTTAGATGGCGGTTTTATAAAATCGTTGTGTAATCTCCGTTGTCTGTTCGTACTTTTGTAGTAGTGATGAAAATTTGTAAAAGCCCTTATCTCCGAGACAGTAGGATAGATTGATCTTCACATTTAACGGTACCAAATTGTTGAAAACTGTTTTGAAAAAAAGATATCAGGGAATCAAGATAGTCAGACCACTTGATATTTTTATCACTTGAAGTAGGACCAAGAGCTCAGTTTTAGCTCAAGAGTCCCAAAAGATATTGGTCAACGCTTAATTGGAGATTTTTATATATGAATTTCCATAGTCAAATGGGCTTGTAGGCCCAATGCTCTCAGACCGGACAACCTAATGATTTAATCAATCATTTAATATAGATAAATAGCTAAATGATTTTCTAAGGTAGAACTCTAATTAGCTAAATTAAATACTTACACTCATTATGGGTGTTTAAAACACGACGTGGACCTCTTATTTCACCAAAAGATCAAGACGGGAAAAATACAATGGCGTGAAAACATGTAAGTACAAACCTCGCCTACAGTATAAAAACTAAGGTTTTCAATCTTTAATGTTTTTTTTTTAATGAAATGTACTCCATGATTAATGTGATGTATGTTTGAACAATTTTATAAGATGTCAGTTTTGAACGGTTTTGATTCAATACAAGTTTTGAACTGTTTTAAGAACGATATGTTTAAGTAATGCAAGTCTTTAAGATGTGTTTTAAATACAAGCTTTTATGATATGTTTTAAAAACACATGTTTTATAAAGTTATGTTCCATGCTGATATGTTCAAGTTCCATGTTTTAGATTTATGCTGAAGTATGACATATTGCATACTTTCATGCTTGATGCCATGACTTACATGTTTTAAAGCTATCATGATACATGTCTTAGTTTTATAGCTTTGAAAATTTATGTTGAAGTATGACATACTGCATACACAGCATAAAATAATTAACTAGGGGAGGATCAGTTCAGTTCATTTCAGTTGATTTGGAGAAAGTCCAGTCTATGATGTCAGTGTTGTTGGGGATCTTGCAAACCCTTACAACCCGATGATCACGCGCATCAAGTACGTACATCAGGGCCCACAGATAAGACAAGATAAGAAAATCCATAATCAATAATAATGGATAATTCACTATCAAGCATAAACATATCATGCATGTTTTGTGATATGTTTTTAATTATTTTGCGAATATATGTTTGTACTTGCTGAGAGAAAGCTCATCATAAAATATTCAAACTGTAAGTAAGAAACTCACAGTTTAAAAAGATGGACTGAGCAGGCTACAGAGCGAGTGTGAAGGGCGGTCATGGATACCACTGCGCAGTTATTTCCGCATCTTGAACAACATATTTTAATATAAAAGTTATACAATTTATACCATTTAAGTATTTTAAATATGCTATTTAAATTTCTATTAGTAAGCAATTATTACTAATCAAGTATGAACAGTAAGATCTAAAACTATCAATTAGTTTTGATGATGTCTTTTCAACATATATAAGTTGTAAAATTATTACGGTAATTACTATTGTGGTAATTATAGAAATATATATATTGCTATAAGGAAACAAGAGAAGAATATTGTGGTAATTACAGAAATATATATATTGCTATAAGGAAACAAGAGAAGAAGAAGAAGAAGAAGTTCCGCAAATTTAAGTCTTATGAGATATGTAAGAAAAATAAGTAGTTTTAGTAAGTTAAGTAACGGCCATGTAAGACGGGTCGTTACACAAAATTTATTTTATAGAAAACGAGGATGGAAAGTGGGACAACATAAAAAGCAAAAACAAAAAAGGTAAATTACTAGAATAGTTCCTGAACTTTTAACATTGTACAACTTTGGTCCCTGAACTTTTTTTTACAGTTGGAATGCCCCTAAACTATTAAAATATTGCTACAATAGTCCTTTATATTAATTTTTTGATTGAATCTGTTGGTTGCCATCACTTTTTGACAAAATTACTAATGGATTCCGTTTTAAAATTAATAAAAATAACTATTATAGCAACATTTTAATAGTTTAGGTGCATTCTTTGTTCCTTTTTTCATAGTTGAAATGATTATAAACTATTAAAAATGTTGTTACAGTAATTTTTTTGGTTAATTTTTTTATGAAATCTGTAGTTAGCACCACTTTTTAACCAAATTATTAACAGATTTCATCAAAAAAATTGACAGAAAAGACTATTGTAGTAATATTTTAAAAATTTAAGGGTATTCCAGTTACGAAAAAAGTTCATAGATTAAAATTATACAAGATTAAAAATTAAGGAACTAAATAAGTAATTTACATAAAAACAAAAATTCCAGATTTTAGATGCGACGGTCAACTTACGACACGTCTAATACATTTCCGAATACAGTTTCGTTCCTTTTCTTCCTGCTTTCGTTTTGACCGTTTATCCCGTTCTACGAGTTTGTCTAGTTGACTATTCCACCAGCCTTAAAAAAAAAAAAAATCCCTGTCTTTTGATTGGTGACAGGTCATTTGGTCAATGTTTAGTGTAAACTACGGTTCAAAGAAAAATGTCTATGAAAATGTTGATTATGGGGTCCACAGATGTAAAAGGGTCTTGGCATATAAAAAATAATTTGTGTAACGCAAATTACGAAAAGCACCCCTAACGAGTATTGTATTAGTATAAAAGTAAATCTAATACAATATTAAATTATTATATCAGTGATAAATTTTGACATTTGGATAAAAAAAAGCTCTTCAGTGGATTACTATTTTTGATGTTAAATTTATCATATGCTAAAATTTGTAGAAAATTTGCAACAAAATATAACAATTGCCAACTTTAATGTTTGATTATTATTGATTGGTATCTATTTTTTTATGTAATCATTATAATATATAAATAAATATAATCTTGAAAATAAAAGTATAAAATATTTGTTAATATCAACCAGTGAATAAAACAAAAACGAACAACGACAATTCATTAATTAAATAATTTAATTAATTGACAACCGGCAAATAGAGTTTTGAGTACAAAGGCCCACCTGGACCCATGCAAGCTCTACATTTCTCTTGCTAAAACATAAGAATATTGTTAGCTAATTAGTTGGTCATAACATCTAGGAATCGTTGCTGTAAAATTAGTCATTGACGGGATAATTTTGTATTGTTGAAAATCGCCTAAAAAAAAGTTCAGGACATCTGGATGACAATTACAATATGAAATTGAATTTATATTTTATGTAACAAATTAAACATCAGTTGTGCAGGGCAAACATTTATTTTATAGGATAAAAGAAGTACTGTGTAGTAATTGATTTTTATCGGGTTGATGAAGATTAATTACAGGGATTATAAAAGATTATTATTTATTATTTGAAACAAATAATTATAAGTTTTTAATTAATGGTAGTATACATGGTGAAAATTAGTTGGAGTAAACTGCACTGGTAGATGTAGTAGGAGAACGACATGTGGCACCTGCCTGTGCCACATGTCACACGCACATGGGGATGTGCGTGCGTCTACTCCTCCCCTAGACTGGTATCATAAAAAGACCCTAATAAGTGTCTCCTAGTACATATTATTTTTTACGTCCATCTAGGATTCCGACTCCCCCTTTTAGAGAAGAAAAAACTCAATCATTAAGGATTGGATGGAGAAAACTGATAAAGCCAGATTTGGCTGGTGCCCCCAAACCGTTTTTTCTAAGTTGAAGAGAATAACTTGGAAGGTTTTGGGTTGAGAAGCCTTAGAGGATCTATCGCCCTATGAGGATTGTTCGTTGTGTGAAACATTGACGGAACACTGCACATAAATATTATCAATAGGGTAAGTTGTGCAGTCTCATATCTATTGAGAATGGATATATGTGATGGTTTATAAGTAAAGATATCACCTCTTAATAATATAAGGCCTTTATAGGGTAAAGTTTAAGAGCAAAGCCGTGCAGGCCGAGGCCCAAAATGGACAATATCATAACAAAGGGAGGCATTGGTCATTACAAATAGAATCAGAGCTTATACTCAACCGAAAGTATAGCCAACAAGGATGTTGCCCTTTAAAAGGAGGGGTGATTGTAATAGTCATTTGTCTATACAAGAAAAAGAGTAAACTGTGCAATTTCACATTGCTTTGGAATGGATAACACCCAAGAATTCATTCAATAAGTTAATAAGTAAAGATTTCCTCAGTGATCATAGGGCCTAGTATATATTGATATTTCTAACATGTTGTTAAGTTAATTGTAGGTGACAGCGACAAGGGCTTCAATACGCTTAAGAATTCATGATTTAGGTGAAAGATAAGTAAATTAAGAATTATAAAGTTTTACGTTAGTTTTATATTGATTATTGGATGATAGATTACCTATGTACAATTGATTTGGTGTAAAATAGGCTAAGGCATAAATAGATGAGTTCGAGTGCCGCTAATTAGAGGCTTGGACTAGCCTCGGGTGCTATGGTGCTCTGGGGGCTCTTTTGGGCTAAAATCCGAGCCCAGAGCGCTGTGACGCTCATGAAATATATGTTTTATTTATGTGGACAAGAAATTAGTTTGGAAAAATATCCAACTTATTTATTTATTTTTTTTAGAGTGAAAAATAGTCAACTCTAACGTCAATAAGAACATTTAATAGAATCAATAATAAACATACGGTTAATTATTCTATTTGGAACACAGCTTTGAAATGAAAATTTTATGTTGAAATTGGTTGATTTTTTAAAAACAAGTTATAATTTTTGTTAATATTTCAGAAAATACAAAAGCTGATGTGAAAAACTTAGATTTGGACTTGAGAATCAAACATAAGCTAAGTATTTGATATAAAGTCCACATCATATGAAATTAAAGAGAGATTTCAAAACCATATAGGTGTTATTACCATATGTACCATCAGATCCTTTATTCTTCCGAAAAAATTAAAAAATTAAAAAAAAAAGTTAAAAAAGAAACTCCACTAACTATTCCTTTTCACTTTGGCAATGAATAGCCTTGGAGCGTGAATCTGAGAAATAACACAAGTTTGTTGGTAGAACGGCACTCCTAGCCTCGGAAGGTACGTGGAACTTTTAGACACACTATGACAAATTAATGACAACCGTTTAAAAGTATGCTTAGACTCACTATTCTTGAAGTGACAACTTTGATTACAATATTCTACTTTTGAACAACAGTTTACCTAAATGACCGTAGTCAGATGCCACTAAAATTTGAAAAAGAAAAAAACAAAACTCTATAAGTTACGTCTTGACACAATACGATTTTCCTCAAAAAAAAAAAAAAAAAAAAAAAAAAAAACCAGAATACGGGTAGCAGCTTTTTAAAAAATCACATTTACAAATCATCAAATTTTTTTTGAAAGACAAATAATCAATATAACTAGTACAAAATCTAATTAATACAAATAAACGTATTCAAATCCAAACAATGATTAAATACAAGCACAATAACACGACAACGAAAATTTTGGATCAGACATGACATGACACACGATTATATTGGATCGGACTAAGCATGACTGAGGTGTATAGGTCATGCTAGGATCACAATTTTTAGCTCGTAAACTTCACACGACACAAAATGATATTAAGCTCATGCTGTTCTAAATCAATGAAAGGAAGAATCACATGATGAAAAGGAACCTTCATTGCATTAAGTTGGAAGCACTACTAAAAATTGTGGATTACACGACGGTTATTTACCGTCGTGTAAAGTTTACACGACGGTTAGACAACCGTCGTGTAATCCAACATCGTGGAAGATACCACGACGGTTCCAAAACCGTCGTGGTATCTCAATATTACACGACGGTTCACATCGTCGTCGAATAAAGAAATATAGTAGCAAACACCGCAAATTGAGAACTTTACACGACGGTTTTCCTCAAAAACCGTCGTGTAATGTGTACCATTACACGACGGTTTTGCTCAAAACCGTCGTGTAATTAGGCTTGAATTTAAAAAAAAAAATAGGCTTTTTTTTGGCGATGGCACACATTACACGATGGTTTCGCTCCGAAACCGTCGTGTAATGTGTGCCATCACAAAAAAAAAGCCTATTGTTTTTTTAATTTAAGCCCAATTACACTAGAATCAAATTCCATATGATTATCCAAAACAAAAATCTATTTTGGCATTTCATCGAGCATGTGGTGAGCGGATAAAAACCAAGTTAAAAAATGTGTGTAGAGTGCCAAAACCGTGCACAAAACATTCATCTCCAAAGAGCAACAATTTAAAAAAAAAAACATTCAAACAACACTACAAATTACATTCAACGCAAATTATTAAAGCATTGTGTGTTCGTTGTTTTGTTAGAAAACAAGAAATTGAGCAATATGAAAGTTACCTTGCTTTTCTTTAAAGAAAAATAGTCATGTTCTTGATGGGAACACCGGGAGAGAGAGGTGGTGACGACGGCGGCGACGGAAAAAAAACCGGGGCTATGACAGCGGTTTGGGAAAAGTTTGAAGTGGCGGCGGCGTGACCGGATTTTAAGTTAGCGGAGGACGGGCGAAGGAGGTGGGGAGGAGAAAAGTTTGAGTTGTCTAGAGGGTTGAAGATGAAAATGATGATAAATGAAGAGGAAAGTGTATTTAAGTAATGGGTTTTCGTGCGAATTCTAAAGCATGAAATCTGAAAATTTTGAAAATTTACGGAGGATTACACGACGGTTTTCTATCACCGTTGTGTAATCCAAGGATTACATGACGGTTTTTGTAACCGTCGTGTAATCCTTTTTTTGAAAATTTGAAAATTTGAAAATTTTGAAAATTTTCGGAGGATTACACGACGGTTTTGCTTAAAACCGTCGTGTAATAATCCTCCGAAAATTTTCAAAATTTCAAATTTTAAAATTTTCTTAAAAAAAAAAAAAAAAAAAAGAGGATTACACGACGGTTCTAGAGAACCGTCGTGTAATCTCGGGATTACACGACGGTTCTCTAGAACTGTCGTGTAATCCTTGTTTTTTTTTTTTTTTTTTTAAATTTTAAATTTTGAAATTTTGAAATTTTGAAAATTTTCGGAGGATTATTACACAACGGTTATATAAAACCGTCGTGTAATCCTTCCCTTTTTTTTTTTTTTTTTTTTTCAAATGTTGGCGGATTACACGACGGTTCCAACAAAACCGTCGTGTAATCCGGCGGATTACACGACGGTTCATCAAAACCGTCGTGTAATCCGGCGGATTACACGACGGTTCATCAAAACCGTCGTGTAATCCTTTGTTTACACGACTATTTCGTCAAACCGTCGTGTAATCTTGTTTAAGACGACAGTTTCACAAAAACCGTCGTGTATTTTCTGTTATGTAAGCCAACTTTTGTAGTAGTGAAGGTTGTTAAGGACTCATGGTACTTTAAATCATCTTAGGTGAGTTTGCTCGCGTACACGAGGGATTCAGATCCTCTATCTAATTTTTAATGTCTTAAATACAACAACATATTAATGAAAACACTAATATCTCATAACACCACAACATCTCAATATCTTCATTGCTATGACACAATACCAAAACTAAATGAAAAGATCATTCATTGCATTAAGTTTGGAATACTGAAAGTCATTATATTTTCTGAATAGAAAGCTTCAGTACTTCTTGACTTTGAGCACTCGGTACTCGAACCCCTTTCTATGAAGAAACCAGGCCGCTTAGGCTGAGGCAAGATAGCTCCCTCCATTTTTTTTTTTTTGGGAAAAAGATAAACTATCTACCACTTGGGATACTAATGCTCATCGTATTATCTGAGTAGAAACCTTTAGTACATCTTGACGTTGAGCACTCAGTACTCGAACCCCTTTCTATGAAGAAACCGGGCTGCTTAGGCTGAGGCAAGATAACTCCCTCGTTTTCCAACATGAACACGACCGACGACATTGTTGGCCTGTCCCGAGGGAACTTTTGGACACACAATAAACCCACTTGAATGCATCTCAATACTTGAGATTCGACACATGAATCCTTCAAACAAACATCTAGTAGATCTAAGGCTTTCACATCATTCCACAACAGCCATGCCTGAAATCATACTTTGCCATTAGATAAGACTGCTAAGATCAAAATAAAGTTGGCACTAGCATATATGTGGAAATGTTTTTTAATATTTCTTACATGTCCGAGTAGGTTATGGTGGTGATCTGGGAAATTGAAGCTTCTGTTCTTTTTTCCGCTCACAATCTCCAGCAAGACAACACCGAAACCAAACACATCAGATTTTAGGGAGAACCTCCCATCAACTGCATACTCTGGTGACATGTAACCACTGCAGGAAGTGCACAGATTTATGTTATGGTGAGTTCGTAATCCAACCTCCAATCCAATCCATTTTAAGTAAAGACCGATCCATCGTGATAAAAAAAAAAGAAAGAGAGCTAGCTTCATGACTTACTGTGTTCCCACAACTCTCCTAGTTTCAGCTTCTTTTTCATCGTCTCTAAAAATTCTCGCCAAACCGAAATCTGAAATCTTAGGATCAAGGTTGATGTCTAACAAAATATTGCCTGCTTTGAGATCTCTGTGAATGATTTGAAGTTTAGAATCCTGGTGGAGGTAAAGAAGACCTCTTGCAATTCCTCTAACAATATCAAAGCGCTTTTCCCAAGGCAATAGTGAACTTCTTTTACCATCTGCATATAGAACATTTGAACAAAAGTTAACTTTAAAGTTTCGTTAGAAATCAATGAAAAATTTGGTGTAGATTTTATCAACAGGCCCAAACCAAAGATAAAGTGGTCCAAGCTTATGTTCGGCATGTACTCATAGATCAAAATCCTTTCTTCTCCTTGAATACAACAACCAAGAAGAGCAACCAGATTCCTATGTTGAAGCTTTGCAATTAACTCGACTTCATTCTTAAGTTCTTTGAGACCCTGTCCTGAATTCTTTGACAATCTTTTCACCGCAATTTCTAGTCCTGTAGAGAGGCTTCCCTGAACAATGCGATGGATATGAATATTTTCAATTACTTTTTGGCGGTGAAAATAAAAATACTAGATTCGCCAAAAGAATAAAAGAAATTACAAATTACCTTATAAACAGGACCAAATCCACCCTTTCCTATCATGTTTTCCGTTGAAAAATTGTTCGTAGCAGAAATAATGGTAGCCAAATCAAATAGAGGCAAATCTATATCTCCATCCTTGTTTTTACCTGTTAAATTTGACATGTAAAATCCCTAACATAAGATACTTCATAAATGAGAATTAGTGAGTAATTTTTTGTTTTTTTTTTTTTAATGCTTTTTTCGTACCTTTTACCCTTTTTCTTAGTTTCCAAGTGACGCAACAAAATGCAATACCAAAGATACAAATGCCGGCTATCACCGTAGCTCCTGAAATGAACTTCAGTCGTTTCCTCTTATCTGCATTTCTGAGTAATCCTGAAATAAGACAGAGCAACAAAAACTGTAAATTTCAATACAAATCTTAACACACATGTCTATTTAGTATAAAGATTAAATAAAATAGGAAGTTGCAAGCTAGACTTATATCCGAGGCAGATAATCTAACGTAGATGTTTTGTTCACTGCCTTTTACATGGATCTCTTTAACATCGGTTAGATCTCCGAACCACATCAAACAGCCACTGCCTCCACTTCTGACATCTGAATTAGCATAAGCTACACAAGAACAGTTCTTCAAGCAAGCCGCCTCGCATTCTTTAAGGCTCATATTCTTGTCCAACCAAAAGTCCAACATGTCTGGCAGTTTCACCCCTACAACCTCCACAAACCCCTCGCCCTTCTCACAATCCAAGGGCTTCTTCCTCTTGCATCCACTGGACCAATTGAACTCATTCCATGCTTGTTGGGATTTCGGCGAATAGCCCTGAAAACACTTGCAGATTGGATACTCGGTGACCGTACAAATTGCATTAGCCCCGCATTGTGCATAATGCTCACATAATTCATCGGATGGCACAGAGTACATGCTAGACCATTTAGTACTCCCTTTGTGAAAAATGAGATGCTGATCCACCCCTGAATAATGCAACCTATCGATTGATACAATTGAGTTCGCCGTAGGTTCATTCCTAAGATACGCCTCATCATCAGTGAACACACAAACCGACTTGTAAATTGTTTCGGGAACCAATTTTAGACCACCGAACCGAATTCCATTCCAAGTCCCCGTCCGAAACTTCCTGGTTGATCCCATGTCAAGTACCACTTGAGGCAGCCCTTTCACACTCATTCTTAAAGTAAAGTCCCCGGTGGACGGATCATCAGCGCTCTTCCATGATGTTAAATATCTTTCGAAGCCCGTGTTCAAGTCCCATCCCAACTTCATGCCTTCTAAGAATGTGTCAGTCGGATAATCAAAGCTCTGCCATACATAAGCCTCGGAGTTCAGGCTTTCGTTCTGTTTAAGGACAAGATTTCCCGTGTCCAAAAGCAGACAAACTGGATTATTATTCACCACGTCCCTCGACACATTCGAGGACCAAACGACACTCCTTGTTCTGCTGAGAAGAACAAGGTTTCCATCTCCAATGGTCAACTCGCCATTCGAGTCGTTAAGCGGGCTATTTCTGTTGGCAATCCAGACAACCTGGTCAGGTTTACTCTTATACCATATTCCTAAGTACCTGTTCTTCGAATTTCCGGGGGAGACGAAGCCTAACTCGAAGGTTTGGCTGGCAGAAACCAAAGTAGTAGCGTTGCCATCATCGTCGATGATTGACCGGATCGGTGTTATGGTGTCGATATGAGCTGCTTTAGAGAATTTCAAGAAGGATTGGAGGGACACAATGACATGGAAGATGGTGAAGAGATGAAAGGCTACCATTGTAGTTGTATATAAGGGAAAGAAAGACACTGCAATTATAGGACTTTGAAATGAATCAATTGAAAGGAAAGAATAATATAGGTTAAATTTATGGACAAGAAATTAGTATGGACAAATATCCAACTTAATTTTTTTTTAAATTGAAAATATTCTACTCTAATGTCAATATGCATATCTAATAGAATCAATATTAAACAGACGTTTATTAAATGTCTGGTATAGCGTCCATATCATATGAAATTAAAGAGATGGTTCAAAATTTTAGCAACCAAAAAATAAAGAAAGAGATAGTTCAAAATCATTTTTCTTTTATTTTTATACATGTTATTATCATAAGTGTCGTCATTCTCATTTTGTTTTTTCGAATTTAATTTACAAACTCTTACTTTGCCCTTATCTTGAATTTTGAATTTGCTATTCAAAATGAGCGTGCTGCAAAAAATGACTTTCAAGTGTCAACTACAAGAGAAAAGGTCCTCACTACGGGCCAAAAAAATAAAAATAAAAATAACCTTCTGCAAATTTGCTCAAATTGATGACAATTGAATAATCCCGCTAAAAACTGCCGTTATAAAAAAAACATATTGCTTAAATGAAGAAAAATAAAATAAAATCCTGGACTCTAGTTTACTTTGTTAAAAAAGGACAGAACAGCTAAAAACAATAATTATTAAAAATAAAAAAGAGAAAAAAAAATGGCCGCATCTTTTTTTTTTAGGTAAAAAAAAAAAAAAACATATCTGGCATAAAAAAAATTGAAGAATAGCGAGGAGTTTATTTGTCTTCCTCACAATTTTAAAGAAGTGAGTAATTTAACCAATGAAAATGATTAGTCGTCTTATTTGACTTTGCATACAAAAAATTAAAAATGACATAAAAATCCTGATTTGACATCGGAAGCTAAAAAATTAATAGGGTTAATTTAAATTTTAGCACTTGTGGAATAAATTATATTAAAATCAGCACCACTTTTTTTCCCCTTCATTTCTAGTACTGTCACGTCATTTTTCAATCTGATATGTGGGGCCCAGCAGCATAAATTGTATGTCATGTTCCATCTTTACCCTCATCGGACACCGACCCAAATATCCCCCTCCCTAGCACGGCTTAAAATTTTTCAAGAAGTATCTACAGTTCTTTAGAGAGAGAAACCGAAATATAGATAGAGAAAGAGTTGCAACCGGCCGGAACAGCTCCAAAACTGTCCAAAACCACCACGAAAGCCCTCTAGAAACCGATTCGGGATGTAGAAGGATACCTACCGAGAAAAGTAAAAAAAACAAAAACCGACACTAGAGATCGAGAGAATGGTGGCCGATGAAGGGTTCAGGGGAAATCGAAGTTAAGGAATAAGAAAATAAATGAATTTACCTAAAATTTGGTCCTTCTAACGGATAGGTAATCTTCATAATGACTACATGGTCATTATCGTTGTGACCAAGCTAAATGGTGAATTTTTGCATTTAATCTTAGTCACAACGATATTGACCGGGCAGCCATTGTGAAAATGACCGTACTTGCACGAATACTAACACTAATTGATTTGATTGCCCTCCCTTCAATTAATGCCAAATCCTCGATTTGTATGTAAAGGGGAAAAAAAAATTAACAATTAATTTGTGCAGCTTTTTATACTTCTACATGAGCGGTCATTTTCTTTATGACCGCCTGGTCATTTTCGTTATGACCCCTGCCCACGTTCTGAGAAAAATTGTGAACAACTGAACAACACACTATGTCTGTGTATAGGAAAAAAAATTGAGAAATGTTAAAAATAAATAAATAAGAAAAGAAATGAATTTACCTAATATTTTAGTCCTTGCACCAGATAGGTAATCTTCATAATGACCGTCTGGTCAATTTCGTTGTGACCAAGCTAAATGGTGAATTTTTGCATTTAATCTTGGTCACAACGATATTGACCAGGCGGTCATTGTGCAAATGACCGTACTTGCATGAATACCAAAAGTGATTGGCTTGATTGCCCTGCCTTCAATTAATGTCAAATCCTCAATTTGTGTGTAAAAGGGCAAAAAAAAAAATTGTAAACTAATTTGCGCAGCTTTTTATACTTCTACATGAGTGGTCATTTTCTTTATGACCATCTGGTCATTTTCATTATGACCCCTGCCCACGTTTTGAGAAAAATTGTGAACAACACACTATGTCTGTGTATGGGGAAATTTTTTTTTCAGAAATGTTAAAAATAAATAAATAAGAAAAGAAATGAATCTACCTAAAATTTTAGTCCTTGCACAGTATAGGTAATCTTCATAATGACCACGTTGTCATTATCGTTGTGACCAAGCTAAATGGTGGATTTTTTGCATTTAATCTTGGTCACAACTATATTGACCAGGCGGTCATTGTGAAAATGACCGTACTTGCAAGAATACCAACAGTGATTGATTCGATTGTCCTTCCTTCAATTAATGCCAAATCCTCTATTTGTGTGTAAAGGGGCAAAAAAAAATAACAATTAATTTGTGCAACTTTTTATACTTCTACATGAGCGGTCATTTTCTTTATGACCACCTGGTCATTTTCGTTTTGACCCCTACCCACGTTCTGAGAAAAATTGTGAACAACACACTATGTCTGTGTATGGCGAAAAAAAAATTGAGAAATGTTAAAAATAAATAAATAAGAAAAGAAATGAATTTACCTAATATTTTAGTCCTTGCATCGGATAGGTAATCTTCATAATGACCACGTTGTCATTATCGTTGTGACCAAGCTAAATGGTGAATTTTTGCATTTAATCTTGGTCACAACGATATTGACCTGGCGGTCATTGTGAAAAGGACCGTACTTGCACGAATACCAAAAGTGATTGGTTTGATTGTCCTACCTTCAATTAATGTCAAATCCTCGATTTGTGTGTAAAGGGGCAAAAAAAATTGTAAATTAATTTGTGCAGCTTTTTATACTTCTGCATGAGCGGTCATTTTCTTTATGACCACCTGGTCATTTTCGTTGTGACCTCTGCCCACGTTCTGAGAAAAATTGTGAACAACACACTATGTCTGTGTAATTTGAGAAATGTTAAAAATAAATAAATAAGAAAAGAAATGAATCTACCTAAAATTTTAGTCCTTGCACAGTATAGATAATCTTCATAATGACCACGTTGTCATTATCGTTGTGACCAAGCTAAATGGTGAATTTTTTGCATTTAATCTTGGTCACAACGATATTGACCAGGCGGTCAATGTGAAAATTACCGTACTTGTACGAATACCAACAGTCATTGATTTGAGTCCCAAATGCCAAATCCCCGATTTGCCCTCCTCTCCCACCCGCCTAAACCTCACTTCACTCTCCCACGAATTTACCTACAATTTCAAACCAGCTTATACAGAGATTTAGAGAAAGAAACTCCGGTTATAGAGAGAGAAAGTGTTTGAAACACCACACTATCGACCCATAACTGCTCGATATCCATCCTAAACCACCTACAAAATCCTTCTATAAACTGTTTGGACATCTCTTAACGTCATCTACTCCCAAAAAAATTACCCATGTCGATGGCAAAATTTGCAGAGGTACAACTGGTATGTAATTGTGCTTTTATGTTTAAATTGTTTACAGTTTTAATATTTTTCATATTTATGTGATATTATGCCAGGTATTTTGTATGTTTACTTCACGGTCATAAATTTAATTACTCTTTTTTGTTACCATTAATGCAGGGTCAATATGCTTGACTCGTACCGGACAATGAAATTACGAGGGCGAAAATAAATACTTTCGTTAACATAACGGAGACATAGAAAAAATTGAGTTAATGGTTGTCTCTGCGACAATACGAGGCCGTCAAATATCAGCCCTGCATTCAACAGTTTGTGCATTTAGGTTCTTTTGGTTGGGTTAGGCAAGTATTCAACAACATTGTGATGCGCCTGACTGATCACTCAGTGATGGGTGATGCTCTATGGTTTGAGCTAGGTGAAGACTTGGGCATATTTTCCATCCACAAGTTCTGCCTAATAACCGGCCTGAAATGTGTAGGGTCTACTCATCTCCCCTCGTTGAAAGCCGATTAATTTCAAGATATTTTTGACGTTGAGGGGTGTGTCGAGAGAAAATTTGAAGCTACAAATGTCGAATGCTAAGTTTGACAACGACGACGACGTGGTCAAGCTTAGCCTTCTATACATTATGTTTTCCATCCCCCTATCAAATGCAAGCGCCGTGATGATTGACCCAAAGTTTTTTTCTCTGGCTGATGACTTAGATGCTTTTAATGATTTTCCTTGGGACGTACTCTCATGGAAGGCAACCCGGGCTGCAATCTGCCATGTTGTGGACAACAAGATATCTTCGAAGAGAAGACAACTAAAAAAAAAATTGACAAAGTCCATTACAGTATTCTCGGCTTCCCCCATGCCTTACTCGTTTGAGCATATGAGACCCTCCCGTCGATAGCATCCAAATTCACAGTCAATTACGAGCAGGCCATTCCACGAATGATGTCGTGGACGATCGCGAAAAATGTCAAGTTCGATGATGCCTTTACCACGGATGGCGAATCCCAGGTTGTTTTTTTTCCCTTGATTGTGTATATCAATTGGTGGTCATCAACCAAAATGCCCGGGGGCCTCATAACTGTTATGTTACTATTATGGTCATAATGGTTATGACCCCCCCGATCGTAACCATTATGACCGCAAACGGTTATAACTGTTATGACCCCTCGGTCATAACCATTATGACCAAAAACGGTCATAACGGTTATGACCACCCGGTCATAACTGTGTTGACCACAACCAGTCATAACGGTGTTGACCAGTTGGTCATAACGGTGTTGACCAGTCGGTCATAACTGTTATGACCGGGTGCAGTCATTATTATTGTGATCGTTTTGTTAGTTATGTTAGTTATTAAGTGACAATATTACATGATGATAATCGAATCTCTCAGCCATTAACATATTTACCCTGTGTGTGCAGCTTATGGGATTCGTCTTGATGACTACCGAATAGGAGTTGAGGAACCATGGGTTGGGCACCTCTTTTTGAAGAATCAGCCTGCCATGCCCCAATTACCCCCTCCCAAGTCTTCTGTCCCTCGGCAAAGCATGGATACAAACTCTGAGTGGCGGGAGTTTCAAACCGAGATCCGAGGACAGGTTGCCTCACTTAATAAAAAATTAGAGGGCCTGAAAAGGGAACAGAAGCGATTCAACAAACTATTGCGGAGGGTTCTCGAAATGTTGTCCGCCAACATTAGTGAGAAGGGGGAAGGTAAGGCAGAAGATGCACCTCCTAACAGTGAGCAACGTGAGCTTAATGATGAGAGCGCTGAATTCGACGCCATGAAGACAACATCCCCTGACATTGGTTCGGTGGCGGATATCGGTGTTCAGGCAGCCATGGAGTTTCTAACTACCGATAAGGAGATCGATTTTAACGAAGATGCCGAGAAAGATATGAAGCAGGTAAAACTGTATGTTAGGTTCAAATTGAGCCTGCCAGTTATGTAGATAATCGTCTTCATTTTGCATAGGCAAATAACTAATATTTTATTATGGCATTTTGATAAACCTCACAGGCAGAGTTTGTTCCTGCAAAGGAAGTTGATAAGGGAGGAAGGATTCCCGAGGGGGAGGGGATGCGTGACCAGGTTATTCAACTGAAAGATGAGAAGGCTGAGGTAGAAATAATCCTCGAACAAGAGTTCAAGAAGGTTGAGGAGTTAGGCAACGATGAGAGCGGTGACACGGTAGTTACGAATACCCTTTCTTTTAATATATTCATATACCGTTATGATCGTTGTGTTTGTAATGTGAAAAACTATGTTTCTCCCCCCCCCCCCCCCCCCCCCTTTTTTTTTTAAAACTTAATGTTTTCTGTTGTCTTGCAGAATGTCCATTAGTTTCGTATTAGTTACAATATTTTCCCCCTTTAGCATAAAAAAAAGTGTTTAAAAACACATTGGGCACCCTGTTGGGATCTAAATGTGTCCTAAGGATAGAAAATCAATATTAGGGATTTTCTGTAAATATGACATTTTGATATTAATAAGAGGAGGTTATTCCTGTTTAATAAGTTATGTCATATTTACTTTTATTTGTTGATTATATGGTTATTTTGAGCAAACATAAAATACTCCTTGACTGTTGGTAATATATCGGATTACCATATGTATACGGGGTATACATTGAAAACGTGGTAATTTGATAACAGTCTAAATAAATAGTCCGCAATCGATGGAATAAGATTTGGGGATCTTATTCATGATAAGATTGTAAAGGTTGTCTACTTCCTTGGAGGGATGGTTTGTCTTGACCATCGGATAGGTTCCGAGTAGAAACTTTAATGTATACCAGTATTGAGGTATGACATTGGACTGGACCTAAAGTGTTAATTGATTCGGTTTAATAATTCCGTTTATAAGAATCAATGACACTTTGATTATCATCCTGCATTAATCTTAATCCTGAAATGATTACTTGAGATCGCATCCATGACTTATGTACTTTAATGCACTACAGGTGAGACACTGTTAATTCATGGTCAATATACTTATGTTTTGGGTGCATGACTTATGGATGGAGAAATCAAGATTCATAGATACGGAATCCATAGCTATCTTAACGATAGTAAATGTTATCTACCTAAAGGCATTATTCCGGGATTGAAAGATAGTATAACAAGATCTTGGCCATCGGTTTACTTTGTGTTCTCTAGTGGTTTACCAATTGTATGGTTTTATAATTGGTGATTCTTTCAATAGAGAATAATGGAACTTTAAGTTAAAATGATTGAAAAGGTAAAACGGAAAAAGTCCTTAATTCAATCATAGACAACATATAGGGATTAAGCAAGCGATGAATAAATCATGAAAAAAGCACTACGTAAGAGAGCTTTCGTAATACGGTATGTAAACAGGAGTTCAGCTTCAAACTTTTAGTGGAATAGTTTTGAAGTTGATAATTGATGAATAATTAATCTGGGATTAATTTTTCACAATTATAGGAGCCTATCTATATATTTCCATCGGGTCCCTCTATTAGCTCATATAGTTCCATATAGCATTTTGGGATTTGTTCCCAATGAGATCGGTAAATTTAAAAGGAATTTAGTAATGTCTATTAAGACATGGTACTCTCTAACATGCAATCCAGAAAGGATTGGACATGTGAAATTTGTAGACAAATGATTTGTCAACATGTGATTGGTTAATTTGAATTTTGGAAATAAGATTATGTTTTGAATTATTTAATTTTGGAAAACAAATTTTTCTCTCCTAATCTAAATGTGGTACACAGTTTTTAGATAGGTGGAGGGAAGAAAATTTGGTTTCAAAATTGTTCAAATATATTCCTGACATTAAATTATTAATTGATTTAAATAATGGAGATTATTTGATGGATTTTTTCTTTCCTTTAAAATGTTGTGAACGGTTTTGAGAGGAGAAAATTTTCAAATATTCCATTTATTTAAATTAATAAATATGGTTGATGTTTGAGGAAAATATTTGATTCAAATAAGTGAATCTTATTTAAATTCAAAAAGGTTTAAAAGGAATTTGAATCTAGATAGGATTAGGATCTTTTGACTAGTCTAGATTCTTGATTTAAGATTTGAACCACCAATCAACCTTTGAATTTCAAAGGTGGCCGAATTTTTTGAGGAAACATTTCCTCTTGGAAAAACGTTTTAAGGTTCAATGAATCTAGCTCTAAAGTTGTATGATCTTTTGGTTCAAATTTTATCCGGAAAAATAATTAATAATTATTTTTAAAGGAGATAAATTTTGATAAAGGATTGGACTTCTATATAAAGGCTAGGGATTCCTGAAAAACCAATTTTTGGTAATTCACAAGAAGAAAAACGTTTTTGGAAGTGAGAGAAAAACCAATAAGGGTTTCTTCTACTTCAATAAAATTCGGCTATCTTGTGAGAGAGAAAAAGAAAGAAAATTCCATTGAATCAAAATTGTGAGGAAGGTTAAACCGAGTGATAATTTTCATAGGAGGTTAACCGGTTCCTGTTTTGCAGTTTTGAAGAAAGAAGTTGGATCATATTCTCAACGAGGAACATCAGAATTGAGAAGGAAGGATCTAGACTTCGGAAAGCATTACCGGTCGCTTGGATTCATAGAACGTGTGCCCACACACACTCTGAGACGTGGAACTCAAGAATAGAAGAGAAGACACGTTGGTCAAACGCTCTAGTAATTCCGGAATCCAAGAATTAAGGTATGCTTGATCATGAATCTAATTTATTGTTATATTCATCATGAGCTTCTTTTTCGAATCGGCATAAAAATTTTAAAACTTCCGCTGCGCCGTAACTCTGATACCGGATCCGATTTTTCCAACAACTGGTATCAGGGCCAACACATGATCATGTATATCACATAAATTATTTGATCAAATAAATTTCTCTCTATGCATTAATGAAATATTTTAGAGAGTTGGCACTCTAGGTTTTATTTTGAGTATGTTAAATATATTATGAATGGATGTATGGATGAATGAATGCTTTATATTATTTTTATAATATATGATGCTTGTTCAATTTTTCCGGTCATGATTCCATAGAGGTTAGAATTTGTATCTAGGTTTTTCAAGTGTAATAGATGCGGTCTATTATCACCGCTAGGTCGTTCTTTCAATTCCTAGAATTTTTGTAAGCCGGAAACGGTGTAGGAATGTTTTTGTAAAATTCGGGCTACAATGGATTCGAGGAGATTGAAGATGAACGAAGGTATGGAAATTTTCAAAGGATGTGATTTTTTGTTTTTTAGAATTTTTTTTAATTAAAAAACATTTTTTTTAATAAAAAAAAAATCACAGAATCTTTTTGAAAATTTAATTTTCCAATGATATGTGATCTTGATAATTTGAAAATCAAAATTAGAAATTTAAATTTAAATTTAATGGATATTATTATGAATTTTAAAATTTTGAGATTTAACTTTGAAATTTGGAAATTTCAAATTTTTGAATTTTAAAATTTAAATAACCGGATTTTTTATTTAAATTTTGATATTTTATAATTTTGATTAAAATTAAAAATCACATATAATCTTTTTGAAAGTTAAATTTATTTTTAAATTTGAAAAGATGTGACATTGGAGAAGGAAGACACATTGAAGAAAGATACAAGGCATGGATCTACAAATGAAGGCCGATATATGTTTCGGTTAATTTTTGTAAATTTTGCAATTTTCTTTTCTCTAGGATGGAATCATGATCCATGGCTATTTACATATTTTGCAAACCATGGATGATGTGTTGCTAGATGAATATGTTATACTATTTCATGATGTATTGATAACATGCCATATAGACCAGGGAGTGCCACTCAATAAATATTGTTTACGCATGAAAAACAAAAAACCTAATTTAAAAGAATGAGTGGGAGAAGGTTTTACACACTAAGACCTACGGCCTCCATCGTTGGTCCAATAGTTACGCATGGTAGTGCCTACTACTCGGTTTTGACCCGGGAATTCCCTTCGGATATGTATCTTACCTAGAGTGCACACTGATTTGGATTTCCGAAAAGATAACAATTTTGGGCATATTTTATGTTTAAATGACCCCTCGGTGGCGGATGTAAAATATGGATTCAAAATTGGAAACGATGGTTACACACTCATGCTACTTTATTTATTAACCTTCCCTCGAGGCTCTGTTATATAAAGTAATGGCCAAATAAACGATAGTTAATATATATTTAATGGAACTTGCTCCATGGAAGAATATGTATTAATCGAAAGGGATCCGTGTTCTTGGCTAGTTATTCTATGACTTTCGGTAGCTTAGAAAGCAGAAGCTAGGAATTATCGTTGTAAGGTATGTGTTTTAAGGGTTTTACACATAAACATTTAGATTGCATATAGATCTTTTTGTTTCATTACAAAACCATATTTTATAAACTGATAGGATGTTTGCTCATACTTATTACATGTTTTCTTATTATAGATCAAAATGTTGAGCCCTTTATCTGTGATACTTACGCAAAACAAATTAACTGGCGAAAACTTTAATGACTGGAAAAGGAACTTGCTTATCGTCCTAAACTTTGAGAAACACAGTTTCGTCCTAACCCAACCTAGACCACCTACGCCTGTGATCGATGCTCCTGATAGGCATTTTGTAGCACTTGAGCGCTGGGACAATTCCAACCTAAGTGCTATGCGCTATATTCGGGCGAGCATGTCTAACGTGCTCCAGAAACAGCATGAAGAGCATCAAACTACTAGGCAGATCATGGATAACCTGGAGGAAATGTTTGGTGAACAAACTATCCGGGCTAAGACCGATGCTATCAATGGTCTCATGAACTGCAGGTAGAAGGTTGGAACTCCCATCAAGGAGCACATGATGAAAGTCATGGCTTATTTGTCTGAAGCTCAAACAAATGGGGCTGAGATCGATTCTGCAACTCAATTGGTCATGGTTTTCCAAACCTTGTCCAAGGATTTTGATTTGTTTCAGGCATCCTACAACCTTAACCAGAAGGAGATGTCTTTTACGGAATTGATGAAAGAGTTACAAGCCTTTGAGAACATTTTTAAGGGTTCTGGATCTATGGTTGAGGCAAATGTGGCTGAACCTAGTTCGCCTGCTCCTAATCCCAAAAGAAAGAAGGAAAAGGGGAAGAAATAGGGAAACAAGCCTGCGATGCACCTGCTTCTAAGAAGTCTACCAAGACTAAGAAGCGCAAGGTGGATCCCAAAAAGGTTAAGTGTTTTCACTGTGGGAAGAAAGGACATTTCAAGAAGGATTACCGAGAATACCTGTCTATGCAAAAGCAAAAAGGTAATTTCGATGTTCTGTATCTTGAGGGTTGTTTAGTGGAAGAATCTAAGGACAATTGGGTTATAGATTCTGGAGCTACTAACTATGTTTGTATTTCTCTACAGGGGTTCAAGGTAACGAGAAGTCTGCATGAGGAGAACTTCACGTTAAGAACCGGTGATGGGACATTGGTGCGAGCTGAAGCAGTGGGAGAAGTGCATCTTTATTTTGATGAATTTAGGTTTATTGTTTTGAGACATTGTTTTTATGTTCCTAGTTTCAAGAGGAACCTAATTTCGGTAGCTTGTTTGATTAAAGATTCTTATTCAGTTTCTTTTAATAATAAAGTTGTTATTAGGAAAAACAATTATCTTATCTGTAATGGATGGATGCATGGAAATCTTTATTTTATCAAACCTAAGATGCACTCACTGCTTGATACAGAATTGGAAAAGAACTCTAAAAGACATAAGTCTTCTCACTCTAACAAATCATATCTTTGGCATTTACGACTTGGTCACATAAGCCTTAACAGAATTCAAAGGATGGTAAAAGAGGAATGCCTTGACTTGTATGAGGTTGAACCTTGGCCACAATGTGAATCTTGTTTGGAGGGCAAGATGACTAAAAGGCATTTTGCTGCCAAGGATGGTCGTGCCGAGGAACTATTAGAACTTGTGCATACGGATGTTTGTGGTCCCATGAACATAGAAGCACGTGGTGGGTATGAGTATTATATCACTTTTATTGATGATTACTCAAGATATGGATATATCTATTTGATGATCCGCAAAAGCGAAGCCTTTGACAAGTTCAAAGAATTTCGGGCTAAAGCAGAGAAACAATTAGGCAAATCCATTAAGACACTTCGATCGGATCGAGGTGGGGAATAGCTATCGGATGAGTTCTTAGGATATTTGATAGAGAATGGGATACAATCCCAGTTGACTGCACCTGGTACTCCTCAACAGAATGGTCTAGCTGAGAGAAGGAATAGGACCCTATTGGATATGGTCCGGTCTATGATGAGTTACTCCACATTACCTTTATCATTTTGGGGGCACGCCATACAAACTGCATGCTATCTTTTGAATAACGTTCCCTCCAAATCGGTTCCTAAAACTCCTTACGAGTTATGGATGAGTAGGAAACCTAATTTGAATCATATTCAAATTTGGGGTTGTCCGGCACAAGTCCTGGATAAGGAAGCGAAGAAGTTGGAGTCACGATCAGAAGTGTGCTTGTTTGTTGGCTATCCAAAAGGGACAAAAGGTGGTCTGTTCTATAATTTGAAGCAAAATAAAGTCTTCGTTTCTACACATGCAATATTCCTGGAGGAAAGTTACATAGAAGACTTTAAACCTCGTAGCAAAGTAGTGCTTGAGGAGATGACTTCAGGTTTGGATGTTCCTAAAGTCACATAAAACCCTGTGGAAAAACTGCTAAAGAATCAACAACCAGGGGAGCTTCGTCGTAGTGGGAGGATTATCAGGGAACCTAAAAGGTACATGTTCAATGGTGAAGTTTTTGAAGCAGAATCCATAGAACATGATGATCCGACTACGTACAAGGAAGCTATGGAGGATGCTGATTCTAGTCTTTGGCAAAAGGCTATGAACACCGAGATGGAATCTATGGATTCCAACGGGGTCTAGAAACTTGTAGACTTACCCCAAGGCATAAAACCGATTGGGTGTGAGTGGGTATACAAGAGGAAGAGAGGTGTCGATGGGAAAGTGGAAACTTTCAAGGCAAGACTTGTAGCGAAGGGCTATACGCAAAAAGAAGGAATCGACTATGAAGAAATCTTCTCGTCTGTAGCAATGCTCAAGTCAATCCGTATTTTTTTATCCATTGCGGCTGCTCTCGATTATGAGATCTGGCAAATGGATGTCAGGACAGCTTTCTTGAATGGCTCTCTTGAAGAAGATATCTATATGATACAACCAGACGGGTTCAAGGCAAAAGGTCAAGAAGACAAGGTAAGTAAGTTGCTTAAATCCATTTATGGATTAAAGCAAGCATCTCGTTCTTGGAATATTAGGTTTGATCAAGTGATCAAAACCTATGGATTCGAACAAAACATTGATGAACCATGTGTTTATAAATGTATCAAGAATGAGAAAGTGGTTTTCCTTATACTTTATGTGGATAATATATTGCTTATTGGAAACGATGTGGCAACATTATTATCTGTCAAAGTTTGGTTAGCCAAACAATTTGACATGAAGGACTTAGGAGAGGCTAGTTATGTTCTTGGTATTCAACTCTTTAGAGATAGAAAGAACAAAACGATAGCACTTTCTCAAGCTTCATACATTGATAAAGTACTTGAGAAGTTTTCTATGAAAGATTCCAAGAAAGGTGCCCAACCTTTCAGGATTGAAATCAAGCTTTCTAGAGATGACTGTCCCAAGACATCGGAAGAAAGGGAGCGTATGAAAAACGTACCTTATGCATCAGCAGTAGGTAGTCTTATGTACGCTATGTTATGCACTAGGCCTGACATTTGTTTTGCGGTTGGTATGATAAGTCGATATCAGTCGAATCCAGGACTGAACCATTGGGCTGCGGTCAAGCATATACTCAAGTATCTATGGAGAACGAGGGACTATATGCTAGTGTATTCCGGTCAGGACCTTGTTCCTGGAGAATACACAGATTCTGATTTTCAATCAGATCAGGATTCAAGGAAATCGACTTTAGGATCTGTTTTTACCCTTGGAGGTGGTGCCGCTGTGTGGAGGAGTATTAAGCAATCTTGCATTGCTGACTCGACCATGGAAGCCAAGTATGTGGCAGCCAGTGAGGCATCAAAGGAAGCGGTATGGCTTTAAAGGTTCTTTGGTGACCTTGAGGTCGTTCCTGGTATGGATAAAGCTATGGTGCTCTACTGTGACAACAGTGCAGCAGTAGCTAATACCAAGGATCCTAGGCATCATAAGAGGAGTAAGCACATTGACAGAAAATATCACATCATCAGAGGCTTTGTTGAGAGTGGAAATGTGATGGTTTGCAAAATCGCATCAGAGGACAATCTTGCTGACCCGTTCACGAAGACTTTGGTGGCCAGAAGATTCGAAGAACACGTTGAAGGCATGGGGATGCGTAATATGTCACATTTACTCGCTTAGGGCAAGTGAAAGATTGTTGGGATCTAAATGTGCCCTAAGGATAGAAAATCAATATTAGGGATTTTCTGTAAATATGACATTTTGATATTAATAAGAGGAGGTTATTCATGTTTAATAAGTTGTGTCCTATTTACTTTCATTTGTTGATTGTATGGTTATTTTGAGCAAACATAAAATACTCCTTGACTGTTGGTAATATATCGGATTACCATATGTGTACGAGGTATACATAGAAGACGTGGTAATTTGATAACAGTCTAAATAAATAGTCCGCAATCGATGGAATAAGATTTGGGGATCTTATTCATGATAAGATTGTAAAGATTGTCTACTTCCTCGGAGGGATGGTTTGTCTTGACCATCGGATAGGTTCCGAGTAGAAACTTTAATGTATACCAGTATTGAGGTATGACATTGGACTGGATCTAAAGTGTTAATTGATTCGGTTTAATAATTCCGTTTATAAGAATCAATGACACTTTGATTATCATCCTGCATTAATCTTAATCCTGAAATGATTACTTGAGTTCGTATCCATGACTTATGTACTTTAATGCACTACAGGTGAGACACTGTTAATTCATGGTCAATATACTTGTGTTTTGGGTGCATAACTTATGGATGGAGAAATTAAGATTCATAAATATGAAATCCATAGCTATCTTAACGATAGTAAATGTTATCTACTTAAAGGCATTATTCGGGGATTGAAAGATAGTATAACAAGATCTTGGCCATCGGTTTACTTTGTGTTCTCTAGTGGTTTACCAATTGTATGGTTTTATAATTGGTGATTCTTTCAATAGAGAATAATGGAACTTTAAGTTAAAATGATTGAAAAGGTAAAACGGAAAAAGTCCTTAATTCAATCATGGACAACATATGGGGATTAAGCAAGCGATGAATAAATCATAGAAGAAGCACTACGTAAGAGTGCTTTCGTGATACGGTATGTAAACAGGAGTTCAGCTTCAAACTTTTAGTGGAATAGTTTTGAAGTTGATAATTGATGAATAATTAATCTAGGATTAATTTTTCACAATTCTAGGAGCCTCTCTACATATTTCCATCGGGTCCCTCTATTAGCTCATATAGTTTCATACAGCGTCTCGGGATTTGTTCCCAATGAGATCGGTAAATTTAAAAGGAATTTAGTAATGTCTATTAAGACATGGTACTCTCTAACATGCAATCCAGAAATGATTGGAATGTGAAATTTGTAGACAAATGATTTGTCAACATGTGATTGGTTAATTTGAATTTTGGAAATAAGATTATGTTTTGAATTATTTAATTTTGGAAAACAAATTTTTCTCTCCTAATCTAAATGTGGTACACGGTTTTTAGATAGGTGGAGGGAAGAAAATTTTGTTTCAAAATTGCTCAAATATATTCCTAACATTAAATTATTAATTGATTTAAATAATGGAGATTATTTGATGGATTTTTTCTTTCCTTTAAAATGTTGTGGATGGTTTTGAGAGGAGAAAATTTTCAAATATTCCATTTATTTAACTTAATAAATATGGTTGATGTTTGAGAAAAATATTTAATTCAAATAAGTAAATCTTATTTAAATTCAAAAAGGTTTAAAAGGAATTTGAATCTAGATAGGATTAGGATCTTTTGACTAGTCTAGATTCTTGATTTAAGATTTGATCCACCAATCAACCTTTGAATTTCAAAGGTGGCTGAATTTTTTGAGGAAAGATTTCCTCTTGGAAAAACGTTTTTAGGTTCAATGAATCTAGCTCTAAAGTTGTATGATCTTTTGGTTCAAAATTTATCCGGAAAAATAATTATTAATTATTTCTAAAGGAGATAAATTTTGAAAAAGGATTGGACTTCTATATAAAGGCTAGGGATTCTTGAAAAACCAATTTTTGATAATTCACAAGAGGAAAACGTTTTTGGGAATGAGAGAAAAACCAATAAGGGTTTCTTCTACTTCAATAAAATTTGGCTATCTTGTGAGAGAGAAAAAGAGAGAAAATTCCATTGAATCAAAATTGTGAGGAAGGTGAAACCGAGTGATAATTTTCATAGGAAGTTAACCGGTTCCTGTTTTGCTGTTTTGAAGAAAGAAGTTGGATCATATTCTCAACGAGGAACATCAGAATTGAGAAGGAAGGATCTAGACTTCGGAAAGCATTACTAGTCGCTTGGATTCATAGAACGTGTGCCCACACACACTCTGAGACGTGGAACTCAAGAATAGTAGAGAAGACACGTTGGTCAAACGCTCTAGTAATTTCAGAATCCAAGAATTAAAATACGCTTGATCATGAATTTAATTTATTGTTATATGCATCATGAGCTTCTTTTCCGAATCGGCATAAAAATTTTAAAACTTCCACTGCGCCGTAACTCTGATACCGGATCCGATTTTTCCAACACACCCGGTCATCATCGTTATGACCGAGTGGTCATTACCGTTATGACCGTTGTGTTTGTAATGTGAAAACCTATGTTTCTCCCCCTTTTTTTTTTATTTAATGTTTTCTGTTGTCTTGTAGAATATCCATTAGTTTCGTATTAATTATAATTTTTATCCCCTTTAGCACAAAAAAAGAGAGTTTAAAACACACTGGGCACCCGGTCATCATCGCTATGACCGAGTGGTCATTACCGTTATGACTGTTGTGTTTGTAATGTGAAAAACTATGTTTCTCCCCTTTTTTTTTTAACTTAATGTTTTCTGTTGTCTTGCAGAATGTCCATTAGTTTCGTATTAGTTAAAAAAAACGCCATCGTTTTGTTATTGCAAAATCTCACGTGATGTGGGAGAAAAACTATTCATAATTGTTATTGTTTTGTTCAAACTCGTCCCACACATGTAATTTATAGACACCGAAGAAGAAGAGAGCTAGACTGTCAAGGCTAGGCCAACGCCTGGCCAAACGTGTGACTGATGTCGGGGCTCCGTCTACCTCTCTGACTCAGCAACATAATGCCCTCCCACTGGGTCTCACAGATGAACCTCCCGAAGAGACGCTCGAGGAATTTAGGGAGTGGTTAAGGAAAGGATTGTTGAAGAGACCGCCCCCAGCGTAATGTGTTCTTACCAATACATGTCAATATCATTTTAAACTAATATAATTTATTGCCACAATTGTCATCATTTATTAAAAGTTTTGTATTTTTTGGTAAACGGCCAGCCCGATACGGTACCAAGTATGAGAAGTTCGACAAACCCCATGACCTCGGATTCATGGAGGTGGACAATAAAACTTGGTACTATGAATTAGCAACCTCACCTATTTGGCTATGGGATGGGGTCAGTACTCTCCAGTGTTCTTCGACAAGATAGGATGTAGATAATTTTTGTATGTCCAAACATTTACAAAGTGTTTTTGGTTGATGAGTTGTTATTTTTTTTCCCCTTGTCACAACACATCATTAATGTGTTTTCTTGTATGCAGCAAATCGACGTAGCCTTCTACTATTTGAGGAAGAAGATCAGACAGAACCCAGAATTGGAACAGTGGAAGGTGACAACGGTGGACACTTTTTTCACAGCGAAGCTCCGTGGATTGTGGAGTGTTTACCAAAGTGATCCTGATAAATTCGATTGGGACTCCTGTGATTCTCTACTCAGGCTCATGCTTGGCGTTCGTAAGCAAAGTGGTTCGTCTTGGTTTGACGTTAACACGGTGCTAATGCCTATGCACTTTGCTGATTTAAAACATTGGGCATTAGTGAAGCTTGACCTCACAGACTGGGCAATTGAGGTGTATGACTCGATGAACCACGAAGGCCCTCACAATTCAAAGGTCCGAGATGGAATGGAAGCTTTATCAAAATTTATTCTATTGGTGGCAGACCGAATAAGTCTGTTCCAATTCAAACCAAGAGAACCACCTGGAACTTACCCAATACCGATCACCATATGAATGATATCCCTCGTCAAGGCAATGGGTAAGTTCAAGTAATAATAAGGTTCAGGAATATTTGTAAGCAATGTGTTTGTTTACACTTAATTAAGTTTCGTGGCACAGGAGTGACTGTGGGATATTTACTATCAAGAATGCTGAATGCTTGATCGAAGGGAGGGATGTCCGGTATTGGATAATCCAAGAACGCATGCCAATGTTCAGGGAGTGGATGGTTTATTACCTGTGGACCCATGCTCGGCGAAAGCTAGAAGGCCATTACAAAAGCGACGAGGATGTCGACATGGACTTCTAATTAATTGATATTTTTTCCCCTGTAATTACAATTAACTGTTGAAAATTTTCCCAAATTTTTTGTAGTTACCATATTTTTTTTTAAATTTTTTCCACGTACTTCTGATTAACATCATATGTTACAGATTTTTTGCTGCCCAATGTGTTTACTTGGTCATTAGTTTGTGCTAAAATCTCACGTGATGTGGGAGAAATTTTTTTTTTTTAACTAATACGAAACTAATGGACATTCTGCAAGACAACAAAAAACACTAAGTTTAAAAAAAAAAAAAAAGGGGAGAAACATAGTTTTTCACAATACAAACACAACGGTCATAACGGTAATGACCACTCGGTCATAACGGTAATGACCACTCGGTCATTACGATGATAACCGGGTGCCCAGTGTGTTTTAAACTCTTTTTTTTTGTGCTAAAGGGAGAAAAAATTGTAACTAATACGAAACTAATGGGCATTCTGCAAGACAACAAAAAACATTAAGTTTAAAAAAAAAAGGGGAGAAACATAGTTTTTCACATTACAAACACAACGGTCATAACGATGATGACCGGGTGCCCAGTGTGTTTTAAACTCTTTTTTTTGTGCTAAAGGGAGAACAAATTGTAACTAATACGAAACTAATGGGCATTCTACAAGACAACAGAAAACATTAAGTTTAAAAAAAAAAAAGGAAGAATCATAGTTTTTCACATTACAAAGACAATGGTCATAACGGTAATGACCACTCGGTCATTACGATGATGACCGGGTGCACAGTGTGTTTTAAACTCTTTTTTTTGTGCTAAAGGGGGAAAAATTTGTAACTAATACGAAACTAATATTCATTTTGCAAGACAACAGAAAAAAATTAAAATGTAAAAAAAATAATAAAGTTTTCAAAATGGGGAAAACCACGTATTTCACGTAAGACAACAAAATAAATGCCAAAAATAAAAAAATATATATTGTCTATTGTCAATTGTGCAACATTTGTTATAAACATCATAATTATGAACTGGGAGTGCTGAACGATGGATTCGACCTTGTTGGACGTATTCTTAAGGGGACTGAATTGGTACAGGTTTGTCGGTTGTGTCCATAACCATTACATCTATCACACCGAACAGACTCATGTTCTTCTCCTTGTGACAAAATCCTTCGAACCCGTGGCCTTCCAGGCCCACGCATTGTATTAGGAGGATTGAAAATTTTCGACCTGACTTCTTCAGAAACATCCCAGCCATCTGCGCTGCCAATAGGATGAACTACAGACGAATAACAACCATAAAGATAATCTTTAGAGTAGTAATTCGAGCAATAATTGTAAGGATCTATTCGTCGCTGGTTACAAACTGCCATGGCATGAGGGCAAGGAATTTGATCGACCTGAAATCGCCTGCACGTACATGTCCTTTCGCTCATATCGACGATCCATATTTGGCTAGCATTGTTGGTGACTGCGCACTCGAACTGATCGGCTGGCCGCGGCTGTAAGAAGTAAAATTTTAACACTTTTAGCTAATTTAATTTAAGTTTCAAATTGGCATATACCATATATGTGTTGGATGTGGTCATGAGCACGTACCGTTACTATTAGGCCTATTGAGAAGTTGGTGCGAAGCAAATTCTCAGCCCTTGGCACCAGTTTCGATGTCAATTTGAGGGCCTCGTCACGTCTCTGGAAAAACCATCTTTGTTGTAGTTCCCTCAACCATTCCACTAAGAATCCAACTGGCATTAACCTAGCTTTCCAATCCATTGTTCAATGACTCCGCAATGTTGGTTGTCATGATTGCATACCTCCGCCTGTTGAAATATGCTCGCGACCACTTTATAGGATTGGCCTGCACGAGGTATCGGTGCATGTCGGGGTTACGATTCCGGATGGATTCCATATGACGATGGTGCTCACTTAAAAGATACGACCTCGATACACCATCAAAATAGGTCTTCAAAGGGCCTTTGAAATCCTTGTACTTGGTCTTTAGGTTTGCTACCAAGTGTTGGACGCATATCCCGAAGGCAGCGTCTGGATACACTAGGTTGACTGCATACTCAATACCCTTATGCCTACCAGCCACAATAGCAAAAGACTCTCGGGTGCCGATTGAATCCCTTAGCTTCTCGAAGAACCATGTCCATGATTCGTTGCTTTCGGACTGAACGATACCAAATGCAAGTGGAAATATGCAGCCATTTGCGTTGTGACCGCATGCTGCAAGAAGCATTCCTCCAAACTTGGCCTTTAATGCGGATCCATCAACCATAATTACTGGACGACAATAAGGGCAACTGTGCTTCGAAGCAGCTAGGCACATGTAGAAGCATTGTAAGCAATTTGCTGAGTCTGTCTCGATGTCAATGTCGGATCCAGGATTTTTCCTCTTAATCATTTCAGCCCACGCGGGCAGAACTGTAATTTAATTAAGTTATAAAAGTTATATAGCACTTGAATATAAAAGTTATAATGTAGTTAATGAACATATTATAAGATAAAGTAAAATACCATTGTATGACTCTACATCATTGCCCCGCAAGCTGGTTAGTGCTGCTTCCTTCCCTCGCCATGCCCTGAGATAATTGAAAGACAGTCCAAATTCGGCATGTATGTCTCTCATGATTTCCCGAGGTCTATATGAAGTATTAGTCGGATCCAAGTATTTTGCCTTCATACACTCCCCAATCATCCAACTGCTGGCTTGACGATGATGCCCTTGAACGATTTCGATTTGAACAAGTATGGACGTCGTCGTACCGCTTTACGACAAACAGTTCACTACCTCTCATCCTAGTCGCAAGCAATTGCCATGGACATCCCTCATTATCTATACATATCACGTGTAATAGAGTAGAGTTTGACCTCTTCACCTTGAATTGGTAGTGTTTACTCATGGCATCGTGATGTAGATGGTATTGCAGTAACTTTTTGTTCTCAAAAATACTGTTTATGCGCAGTATGACAGGTGTATAATCAGCAACAATGACTCCATCGGATACACTGTCACTACTTGATAATTTGTCATATAACATCGTATCTCATGACTATATTATTGTCTGGGCCCCTAAATCCAATCACACTTCTGACCAACTCAATAAGACCAACATATGTTGAGTTCTCGGGCACCAATATTCCCTTCATTTTGCCACCAACATATGTCAATGTGCCGTCCCATTGACCATTATACTTCACAAAAACACAAACCGCATCCATTCTACATGAAACAGCATCAAGTTATCCAATAATTTGTGTTACCAAGGAAGGAAAAATGATGTTATAGAGAGTTGACTTATAACTCAGAACTGGTCGCAATGATAATGACCGGATGGTCATTATGAAAATGACCAGTTTGTTTTTATATTTTTGAGTGTTGACTTATAACTGAAAACTGGTCACAGTGTGTAATGACCAGATGGTCAATATGAATATGACCAGTTTTGACATATATAGAGAGTTGACTTATATCTCAAAACTGGTCACAATGATAATGACCGGATGGTCATTATGAAAATGACCAATTTTTTATATATAGAGAGTTGACTTATATCTCAAAACTAGTCACAATGATAATGTCCAGATGGTTTACGTTACAGGAGACCGAAAACTTACCCTAAAAACTTTAACAGAGAATAATTTTCTACAATATAATTCAAAACACACACCTATTTAAATTATATATTACAAATAAAACCAAATAACAAGCACCGTTACCTCAGATTGGCTTAACTGAGAGAAAAACGACGAAACGAGGAAAGAAAAAGTTCAAAATTTAGGGTACTGTTACTAATATAATGTCGAGATTGAGATGGGTGGGAAAGTGGGCAAAACATCAGATTAGGGTTGGCTGAGTGTATATATGTCTTTATACATCCACCTAAAAAGTGAATCATGACGTGGCAGTGCCTACGGTTTGACCCTAACAAAAAATGTATAGACCATTTTCAGAGGTAACAACAAAATTGACCACGTGGTCATTATGAAAATGACCGTCGCGTAAAATTAAAAAATCATTTAAATTGTATTTTTAGGGGAAGGTCATTTTCATAATGACCTTCTGGACAATTTCGTTGTGACCTATGTGCCCACGGTTTGATCAATACAAAATTAAATTGACCATTTATCGAGGTAACAACAAAAATGACTAGACGGTCATTATGAAAATGACCGTCCCGAAAAATAACAAAAATCATTTAAATGGTATTTTTACAGAGCGGTCAATTTCATAATGACCTCCTGGTCAATTTCGTTGTGACCGTGTTTGACCAATACATAATCGTATTGACCGTAGGCACAAAGGTCATTTCCATATTGACCACCGGGTCATAACTGTTATGACCGATAGTCTAACACAGAGGTCATAACAGTTATGACCGGGTGGTCATAACTGTTATGACCGATAATTTAACACTTTGACCAATACGTCACCGTATTGATCATTTACAGGGGTCACAATCATAATGACCATGGGGTCATTATGAAAATGACCGATCCGGTAGAAGGATGTTTGACCAAAAACGGGTCATTTTTATAATGACCACCTGGTCAATATCGTTGTGACTAAAATTATATGCGGAAATTTAACAGTTACAGGGGTCACAACGAAAATTACCAGGCGGTCATTATGAAAATGACCGATTCTGTAAGAAGACCAACTGTTAAACAAATTTATTTTCATAATGAAATTTTTTTTCCCCTTTGCAAACAAAGCGTTAAATGCAAACTTTTAAAACATTGAAACGAAAAAGCAATTTTTTTAACTTTCGACTTCTCTAATTCCTTAACTTCGATTTCCCCTGAACCCTTCATCGGCCACCATTCTCTCGATCTCTGGTGTCGGTTTTTTAAACTATTCTAAGTAGGTGGCCTTCGATATCCCGAAGCTGTTTATAGATGCCCTTCGTGGTGGTTTCGGACGGTTTCCGAGTGATTCCGGCCGATTGCAACTATTTCTCTCTCTAGATTTCATTTTCTCTCTCTAAAATACTGTAGATGCTGGTTTGGCACAATTTTTTGGGGCATGCGAGGGAGATGAGAGTAAACCCGTAATTTGACATACATTTAATGCAGCTGGGCCCCACATATCATAGGCTTTGATGACGTGGCGGTGCTAGAAATGAAGGGATGAAAAAGTGGTGCTGATTTTAATAATCTTTTCCCACATGTGCTAAAAGTGAAATTAACCCAAAATTAATAATGGTTTTGTATTTAAAAACAAAAAAAATATATATACAAAACCAGTATTAAATAACTAGCTTCCGATGCCAACTATATTAACATCTAGTAACGTCAACATCATTTTAGTAATATCATGAATTGAGCAAAGATATTCTTGCCATTTTAGTTAAAATTACGTCTACATAATTATCTTGTATTGCTGATATTATAAGGAACAAAATTCCAAAAAACAAAATAGTTCACTAAAATATATAATATGTAACGCCCCGGCTAGATAAACATGGGCCGCTACCTTACTTGTTTAAATTAAATATTAGTTTAAATACTTAAACTTACTGAAAATTTTAGAATAAATATTTTTTTCCTTTAAAACACAACATACATAAACTTATCCATATGGGTAAACTTTACCATACATACACATTACTTGTTAAACCGATTAAAAAAAGTCACACATAATTCTTTTTAACCGGAGTCTTGAAACATCACATACATAGCATGGTGTATATGTTTATAGTTCAAAAGAATTTATGGAAAAGTTTGCGCAGTGGTATCCCACACCATCCTTCACTTGCCGCATCGTCCTTATGGCCCACCAATTAAGCTGCAACTTTTTACCTATAGTATGAAATATACTAATGAGCTTATGCTCAGTAAGTACAAACTTAATCTCACAAAAACATAAAAAGTATTGTGTAGCTTATGTATGAACCATTTATTGTCGATTATGGATCTCTGATGTTCCATTATGGACCTATTATCTTGCTTAACTTATAGGCCCTTTGTGTACGTACCAAATGCGCGCAATCTACAGAAAGTTAGGGTTTGCAAGGTTCCTAACAATTCTGGGAATCAGAAAACATAGATAAACCTTCTCGATCTACGGAAGGTCTGGGAATTTTAAAATATACATAATCCTCCACGATCTACGGGAGGTTGGTAAGACACTTTATTTGTCTTGGTTTAGTCTTAGTCTTGTTATTTAATTCTTGATGAGGATGCTTAAAATCATACTTCGACATGAAGTCTTTAACAAAGACTAGTTTCAAGACTAAGATTCTTAACTTGTGATCTTATTAGTCATGATGCATTTGATACATAAATATAGCATGACATAAAGATCAATGATATAAAATAACTTGTGGCATGTTTATAAAACATGGCACTATTTTAAAAATCATGGCATAATAGTAAAGTATGTCACAATCATAAAATGTAGCATATACATGATCATGGCATATTGGTAAAAATATGACATAATATCATGGCATACATGTAAACATGTTATGCTTGAAAATAATTTACTATTTTTCATACTGTAGGTGAGGTTTGTACTTACAAGTTGTCTTACGCTCTTGCTCTAGCTTTCCAAAAAGGCAAGACAATAGGCTATATTCCTATTTTCAAACAGGGCGTAAGATAAGAATCGTTCTATCTTACTACAAACCATAACATACTACATCAGTATCCAATCCGATTACCATTGGTAATCATAGATACAAATCCTGACATAATAAATTGGTATCCAATCCGATTACCATTGGTAATCATAAGATTGTTACTATATTCTTAAGTAACTTCGATTTAAAATTCCCTTTACCTTATTTTCTTGGAAAATACCTTAATTCCATAAATCAAGTATTATCTTGATTTAATACTTGAAATTGCCTTATTTAAAAATCACTTGTCAAATGTCAAATGGATTTAAAACTTCTTTTAAAACTATTTTCATAAAGCCATAGTTCCTTTGTAAAACTGTAAAACCTTAAAAACTACTTTTTAAACTATCTTTTAATTTACTTGAATGTATCTGTGCAGGAAATTTTCTGTACCATGCACAGTTTTGAAAATAGAGTTTTATCTTTAAATTGGTTTAGAATTTGAAAAAGTTTTATCATAGAAGTTGTAGATCTCATCGAAATCTACAACTTTTGTGTTTTGCTTGAAGCTTAAATCTGCCTTTAACTTACTCATTTTCCCCTTGAAAAGTTATGGCCGTGTACAGTACCCTAGACCGGCCAGTTTTGAAAACTCATAAAAACAAAGGCCTTTTGAGCCCTTTTTTCAAAATCTGTTCATGTCACCCCTTAAGGTTTTCTGTTTTCTACAACTTTATAGTTATAACTTTTTCCAAATTCGGCCTCTAAGGGGCTCAAAACTAGAATTTCAGAAAACTGTCTAGATTATTTTCAAAATCGGCAGTTTGTATTTTGTGGATTCTTAGCTTAAAAATCCTCACACACTACCTCAAACCGTCAAAGCCGTGAGCTTACGTCAACATGCAGCACGTTGGTTACGTTCTTAAACTTCAATCATTCACTTATCTTGTAACGCCCCCGACAATCCACGTATGGCCGACTACGTAGACGTGGGTCGTTACTTTACTTACTTATCTTAAATCTTTGTCTTATCGAAAATTTCAGAATAAATTTTTTTTTTAATCATACATGTACAACTTCATACTTAAAAATATTTGCGGAAAATCTTGCGTAGTGGTATCCCACACCGCCCTTCACTTGCTGCATCGTCTCCATGGCCCACCAAGTAAAGCTGCAGGCATCTTACCTACAGTATGAAATATCTGATGAGCTTTCGCCCAGCAAGTACAAACATAATCTCACAAAAACATTTCAAACATTTAGAAATATGCCAATCATCATGTAACTTATGCATGAACCATTTATGATTGATTGAATGTCTTATGCTTCATTATAGACTCAATCTTTAATTATCTTGTCTTAACATGTGGGCCCATAGTGTCCGTACCGAAAGCGCGCAGCCTCCAGATAAAGCTAGGGTTTGCAAGGCCCTAACAGTTCTGGGAATTTTAACTTGACCCTTCACGATCACGGATTTCGATCACGGAAGGTAATTATCACCACTAAACATGTAGCCTCCTCGATTAAGGGAGGTTGGTACGACACCTTACTGTTTATCTTACCATGTGATTTAACATTAGTGAACATGCTTCATGATGTCACTATGTCATATCATAATTAACACTTGCTATAACATAGCATTCTTGAAAACATGGCATTTTTTTTTTTTTAAAACCATGATATTTTTGTAAACGTAGCATTTTTGAAACCATGACATTTTGGAAAACATGGCATTTTTGAAAACATGGCATTACATGTAATAACATAACTTAGCTCATCATAGCATAGTATCACACATTATGGCATCACATATCATAGCATAACATAGCATGTATACTTGAAAATATAGTATAATTGAAAATAGTCTTTACTATTTTCATACTGTAGGTGAGGTTCGATACTTGCCTGTAGTCCTACGCTCTTGATTTATCGTCCCAAAATAGCACGACAATAGTTCCTACTCCTGTTTTCAAACAGGGTGTAAGATAAGAATCATTTACATTCTATCTTACTATAAATCATAATTATTAAATGTTGGTATCCCAACCAACAACTATGGGTAATTCTAGGTATATGTTGTCCCCGATACTAGATGTCTTACTGGGTTACAAATAGTAACCCTATTATTTTAAAAACAACCCAATATGGATTAATCTTTAAGAGGTTACGTTGGATAACCTCATGTACTAAACCTTTATACATACCGTCAGGGTTAGCTTACCTTCCTACCCTTGGGCTTTATTCTTGTCCATAATTATTGGGTTACCTCAATTAACCTTTTATCTTAGCCCAATTTATTAATCTTGGTATCCTTTAGGGTTATCTTGACTAACCCTTAAGGTTAATTGTAGTCAAACTCTTGGTCAACCAAAGTCAATTACGGTCAACTATGGTCAACCCTCTTTGGGTCAACCTTTGAGCCTTGGGCTTGACCCAGTAACTCGGGTATCCTTCCCGGTTACCATGCGTAATCGCTTTACTTACTAAACTTTAGTTTAAAAAATCTAGTTTCCATTTCTTTGGAAACTTGGGTAAATTAACTTCAAAAATCTTTTACTTAACCCACAAAAATTCATATTCTTGAAATAGGTCTTTGTAAAAATCATTTAGGGCTGGAAGCTACCTTTGGAATAGTTTCCATAATCAAAACAGTGGTTTTGGAGAAAGATACAATTTTTTCCAAACTGTTTTTAGAAAATCCTGTGCAGGAATTTCTTGTTCCCTGCACAGTCTTTATAAAACTGTGTCAGTTTAAAGATCTGAATTGAATTTGAAAAAGTTGTCTTCATGAAAGTTTTAGATCTTGAAAAATCCTAAAACTTTCATGTTTTGAGAAAAACCCAGTTTTGCTTGTATTCTCGTCAGTTTTAACTTGAACTTGCTGGACGTGTAGATTAGGTCTGGGCAGACCAGTCTCGGTTTTCTGTAAAAACGGAGGCCATTGGAGCCTCAATTTGGAAATCCGTTCGCGATACCCCCTAGTAAATACCCTTCTGAACAACTTTCATGTTTTAAGTTTTTCTCTAATTCGAGCTCTAAAGGCCTCAAAAATGGCTTGCCGTAAAACTGGTCAGGATTCACCCGAACCTGGCAGTTTTTCGGTTTAGAGTTCGTTTTACGTCCTAGACGTGGAATCTAGCTCAACCAGCCACCGCGGGAGCTCTAATACACACATGCAGCGGTTTCTAACGTAAAACATACATCCATGCATCACAAAATTAACGTCATACATCAAGCACATAAACCCTAATCAACATAACAAACACTTAACATGCAATATTGAAACCACCAAACCAAGAACCCTAACTAATCAAGCACATACCCTAAAATCCTCACTAGGGCAGAAAATTAAAGTGAGCTTATGCTCATTACAAACCAAGCTTAAATACATTTAAATTTCCCAAATGAAATTTAAATGAAATACTTAGGGTTTAAGAATTTATACCTCACTTAGATCCAAGATTTGGGCTTAGCTTTTGCTGTCCCTTTTTCCTTCACCAACAACCGGTCTTCCCCTCCAATTGGGGTTCCAACTTTTTGGCCATAATCACATGAAAACATACACATAAATTTCCAAATGAAATCAAATGGAAAAAGGTTAGGGTTTATGGGAGATTTTACCTTGGCTAACCCTAGAAATGGGTTAGGGTTGGTGGATCCAAATTTCTCTCTTTTTCTTGGCTGCCACCACAACCGGCCTTGCTCCCCTAATGGCACCAAAATTGTTTTCCAATCTTTGGCTTGGTTCTATATCAAATCCGGCCACTCTCTTTCTTTTCCTTTCCTCTAAGACTCGGTTTTTAGGGGGAGAGTGTGAGAGAAAATTTTGCCATAGTTTTGGGGCATTTTCTCATTTTTGTGAACCAAATGAGCTTCCACCCTTCACCTATTTATAGGTGAAAAAATGATTTCCCTCCCTCCTTGATGTGGCCGGCCATGAAGAAAACTTGGAGGCCAAGTACTTGTTCAACAAGCAAATGTTTGCTTACCTCACCAAGCTTATGTCACATGGCCTACATCACTAAGCTTACCTAAGCATGCTTACATAAGCAATTTTCCTTGCTCTCCAAGGATGAATAACCGGCCATGAGGTGCCATGTGGAGCCTTGTGGTGCATGAACCAAAATTTGCTTGCTCACCAAGCTACTTGCTTACCTCATCAAGATTACCTCATCAAGCTTGCATCACCAAGCTAAAAGCTTGCTCTCCAAGCCACAAAGGAGAACCGGCCATACATGTGTGTGGGAGGCAAGGAGAATCTTTTCAACTAACTCTAACTTAATTGCTTGTTCCATTGTAACCAAGCTAACTAAATTTGTAATCAACCATTAGCCTAACATTGGCCTAGTTGGAGGCTTAGTTAGGAATATCCATAAATTCCATAATTCATAAATTACATACTTACTTACTTTTCTTAAAATTGCACTTTAGTCCTTAATGACAAAATATTTGCAATTTAGTCCCTGCGGGTGATCGGCTAATGTAGTGCTACTTGACTTCCAATTCTTGCATAATTATCCACTTGATTCCAAGAATCCATTAATATAATTATGCAATCCATTTCCTTATTAATTTTGATAATATCAATACTGTTTTGTCCTAAAATAGTATTATCATACTGAATTGTAGTCCAAAATCCATTTGCATAAAATTGGACTACATATAAATTTTTCTTGGGACTTGAAACCATTTAGCCTATATTTGCCTAAGCAAATTATTGTTGAGTCTCGTAGCTAATATATCGAGAACTCAACCCTATACTGATAAAATTATGAATTTTGTACTGATATTCATAATTTTCATGAAATATCACATAAACACATGGTACGAACTTAAATTTCTTGCATATAAGAGTCCGTAAAAATTCCGGTTATTACAATCTATCCTCCTTAAACAATTTTCGTCCTCGAAAATTAGAATAATTCTAGGTGGCTTGTCTTCAAATCCACCATAAATCTATATAATTTGTTCCCTTTTAATAACTTAATGAGATTAGGTCTCTTATATAGAACCATAATCTTCTTTCATATCATCATAATTTCATACCTTCATACATACTTTGATTATACTTTTATCCTTTCACACTGCATCACAAAAACTTTTTTTTTTTTTTTCATAAAATTTCTTAGCAAGTATATCATTTAACTTGCCATATTTGAAAAGCATATTTAACTTTTCCATACTTGAAAAACATATTGTATCTTATATTTAAGATACTTCTCTTTAACTTAAATGAGGGCTCAGCGAATATATCATATTGAAAATATTTTTCTTTCAATTTAGCTGAAGCTGAGGACCCTCTGGTACAATGTTAATCTTGTGCTGTTAGAACCCTTGACTTTTCATGGTGGCCCCTCTCTTGGAACTTTTTCCTTCCTCAAGGATTGGCCCTTACATATTATAACATGGGTTGGTTCTAATAAGCATAAGATCAAGCACCATACATAAAAAAATTTCTTGGAATCTTTTTCCAAGTGAATCATGGAAAACAATACTAAATAGTAGTATTGAAAACATTTTTTTTTTTTTTTTATACATAATATCGTTCAAGTAATGCAGTGAAAGGTATCCTTGTATCAACTAGCTACTTGTTAGCTAGTTAAAAGCTTCTTTTTCGCTTTCAATATTTCCTTTATATCACAAAGGCACAATCATAATTCTTAGGAATATCTAAAACTTCCCATCATTACATAATTTCCATTACTTAAAAGGTTGCTATTGATCTTGTAACGCCCCCGACAATCCACGTATGGCCTACTACGTAGACGTGGGTCGTTACTTTACTTACTTAACTTAAATCTTTGTCTTATCGAAAATTTCAGAATAAATTTTTTTTTTTTAATCATACATATACAACTTCATACTTAAAAATATTTGCGGAAAATCTTGCGTAGTGGTATCCCACACCGCCCTTCACTTGCTGCATCGTCTCCATGGCCCACCAAGTAAAGCTGCAGGCATCTTACCTACAGTATGAAATATCTGATGAGCTTTCGCCCAGCAAGTACAAACATAATCTCACAAAACATTTTAAACCTCAAAGAAAACATGTCAATCATCATATAATTTATGCATGAGCCATTTATGATTGATTGAATGTTTTATGCTTCATTATAGACTCAATCTTTAATTATCTTGTCTTAACATGTGGGCCCATAGTGTCCGTACCGAAAGCGCGCAGCCTCCAGATAAAGCTAGGGTTTGCAAGGCCCTAACAGTTCTGGGAATTTTAACTTGACCCTTCACGATCACGGATTTCGATCACGGAAGGTAATTATCACCACTAAACATGTAGCCTCCTCGATTAAGGGAGGTTGGTACGACACCTTACTGTTTATCTTACCATGTGATTTAACATTAGTGAACATGCTTCATGATGTCACTATGTCATATCATAATTAACACTTGCTATAACATAGCATTCTTGAAAACATGGCATTTTTTTTTAAAACCATGACATTTTTGTAAACGTAGTATTTGTTTTGAAACCATGACATTTTGGAAAACATGGCATTTTTTGTTAACATGACATTCTTATAACATGGCATAACATGTAATAACATAACTTAGCACATCATAGCATAGTATCACACATTATGGCATCACATATCATAGCATAACATAGCATGTATACTTGAAAATATAATTGAAAATGTTCTTTACTATTTTCATACTGTAGGTGAGGTTCGATACTTGCCTGTAGTCCTACGCTCTTGATTTATCGTCCCAAAATAGCACGACAATAGTTCCTACTCCTGTTTCCAAACAGGGTGTAAGATAAGAATCATTTACATTCTATCTTACTATAAATCATAATTATTAAATGTTGGTATCCCAACCAACAACTATGGGTAATTCTAGGTATATGTTGTCCCCGATACTAGATGTCTTACTGGGTTACAAATAGTAACCCTATTATTTTAAAAACAACCCAATGTGGATTAATCTTTAAGAGGTTACGTTGGATACCCTCATGTGCTAAACCTTTATACATACTATTTGTAACGCCCCCGACAATCCACGTATGGCCGACTACGTAGACGTGGGTCGTTACTTTATTTACTTAACTTAAATATTTGTCTTATCGAAAATTTCATAATAATTTTTTTTTTAATCATACATATACAACTTCATACTTAAAAATATTTGCGGAAAATCTTGCGTAGTGGTATCCCACACCGCCCTTCACTTGCTGCATCGTCTCCATGGCCCACCAAGTAAAGCTGCAGGCATCTTACCTACAGTATGAAATATCTGATGAGCTTTCGCCCAGCAAGTACAAACATAATCTCACAAAAACATTTCAAACATTTAGAAATATGCCAATCATCATGTAACTTATGCATGAACCATTTATGATTGATTGAATGTCTTATGCTTCATTATAGACTCAATCTTTAATTATCTTGTCTTAACATGTGGGCCCATAGTGTCCGTACCAAAAGCGCGCAGCCTCCAGATAAAGCTAGGGTTTGCAAGGCCCTAACAGTTCTGGGAATTTTAACTTGACCCTTCACGATCACGGAAGGTAATTATCACCACTAAACATGTAGCCTCCTCGATTAATGGAGGTTGGTACGACACCTTACTGTTTATCTTACCATGTGATTTAACATTAGTGAACATGCTTCATGATGTCACTATGTCATATCATAATTAACACTTGCTATAACATAGCATTCTTGAAAACAAGGCATTTTTTTAAAACCATGACATTTTTGTAAACGTAATATTTTTTGAAACCATGACAGTTTGGAAAACATGGCATTTTTTGTTAACATGGCATAACATGTAATAACATAACTTAGCACATCATAGCATAGTATCACACATTATGGCATCACATATCATAGCATAACATAGCATGTATACTTGAAAATATAATTGAAAATAGTCTTTACTATTTTCATACTGTAGGTGAGGTTCGATACTTGCCTGTAGTCCTACGCTCTTGATTTATCGTCCCAAAATAGCACGACAATAGTTCCTACTCCTGTTTCCAAACAGGGTGTAAGATAAGAATCATTTACATTCTATCTTACTATAAATCATAATTATTAAATGTTGGTATCCCAACCAACAACTATGGGTAATTCTAGGTATATGTTGTCCCCGATACTAGATGTCTTACTGGGTTACAAATAGTAACCCTATTATTTTAAAAACAACCCAATATGGATTAATCTTTAAGAGGTTACGTTGGATAACCTCATGTACTAAACCTTTATACATACCGTCAGGGTTAGCTTACCTTCCTACCCTTGGGCTTTATTCTTGTCCATAATTATTGGGTTACCTCAATTAACCTTTTATCTTAGCCCAATTTATTAATCTTGGTATCCTTTAGGGTTATCTTGACTAACCCTTAAGGTTAATTGTAGTCAAACTCTTGGTCAACCAAAGTCAATTACGGTCAACTATGGTCAACCCTCTTTGGGTCAACCTTTGAGCCTTGGGCTTGACCCAGTAACTCGGGTATCCTTCCCGGTTATCATGCGTAATCGCCTTACTTAACTCACAAAAATTCATATTCTTGAAATAGGTATTTGTAAAAATCATTTAGGGCTGGAAGCTACCTTTGAAATAGTTTCCATAATCAAAACAGTGGTTTTGGAGAAAGATACAATTTTTTTCCAAACTGTTTTTTTTTTTCTTTTTTTAGAAAATCCTGTGCAGGAATTTCTTGTTCCCTGCACAGTCTTTATAAAACTGTGTCAGTTTAAAGATCTGAATTGAATTTGAAAAAGTTGTCTTCATGAAAGTTTTAGATCTCGAAGAATCCTAAAACTTTCATGTTTTGAGAAAAACCCAGTTTTGCTTGTATTCTCGTCAGTTTTAACTTGAACTTGCTGGACGTGTAGATTAGGTCTGGGCAGACCAGTCTCGGTTTTCTGTAAAAACGGAGGCCATTGGAGCCTCAATTTGGAAATCCGTCCACGTAGCCCCCTAGTAAAAACCCTTCTGAACAACTTTCATGTTTTACATTTTTCTAAATTCGGCCTCTAAGGGCCTCAAAATCAGCTTTCCGTAAAACTGGTCAGGATCCACCCGAACCTGGCAGTTTTTCGGTTTAGAGTTCGTTTTACGTCCTAGACGTGGAATCTAGCTCAACCAGCCACCGCGGGAGCTCTAATACACACATGCAACGATTTCTAACGTAAAACATACATCCATGCATCACAAAATTAACGTCATACATCAAGCACATAAACCCTAATCAACATAACAAACACTTAACATGCAATATTGAAACCACCAAACCAAGAACCCTAACTAATCAAGCACATACCCTAAAATCCTCACTAGGGCAGAAAATTAAAGTGAGCTTATGCTCATTACAAACCAAGCTTAAATACATTTAAATTTCCCAAATGAAATTTAAATGAAATACTTAGGGTTTAAGAATTTATACCTCACTTAGATCCAAGATTTGGGCTTGGCTTTTGCTGTCCCTTTTTCCTTCACCAACAACCGGTCTTCCCCTCCAATTGGGGTTCCAACTTTTTGGCCATAATCACATGAAAACATACACATAAATTTCCAAATGAAATCAAATGGAAAAAGGTTAGGGTTTATGGGAGATTTTACCTTGGCTAACCCTAGAAATGGGTTAGGGTTGGTGGATCCAAATTTCTTCCTCCCTTAGCTCTTCCTTTCCCACGGTTTTGCCCTCCAATTGGGCACCAAAATTTTTCACCTCACTTGGTGATTGTTTCAAGCCAAAACCGAGCTCCCTACATCCTAATTCCCTCCAATTTTTCCTTTCCCTTTTCTTGCTCACCCATGGCCGAATTCACCTTCACCTAGGAGCACCAAAATTTCTTTTGGTTGCTTGGTTGGTGATTTCTCACTCAAGAATCCGGCCACTCACCCATTTTTTTTCTTTCTCTTTGGTCGGCCTTTAGGGAGGGAGGGAGAAGAGAACTAAATTTTTGGGGTCACTCTAAGTGAGCCAAAATCCCACACACACCACCTATTTATAGGTGGAAAATTCCCAATTTTCCACATTAAATTTTATTTCACTAATTCCACTTGAATTTCCACATTTGCCATTAAAAACAAATGGGTTCCCTCCTTGTCCCTAGATGGCCGGCCACTAGAAAGCCTTGGGAGGCAAGTTAATTGCTCACCAAGCAAGTGTTTTGCTTGTTCACCAAGTTTACTTAGTCACCAAGTAATTCTTGCTTACCTCATCTTGATGACATCACCATGATGACATCATCTTGCTTGCATCATCATTACACAATTTCCCTTCCTTATTCATGGAATGGCCGGCCAAGCCATTGGTTGTGAACCAAAAATTGGCTTGTTCAACAAGCTTATTGCATTGCTTACCTCACCCTTGCTTGTGTCACCTTGATTACATCACTTTGTTGACATCATCAAGCAAAATTGCTTGCTCTCCAAGCCATAAGACAACCGGCCATACTAGGGCATGAACCAAAAATTTGGCTTGTTCACCAAGGCTTTCCTATCCACCTTCCACCGGTCATGCCATGCCATGTGTGTGAACCAAAATTTGCTTGCTCACCAAGCTACTTGCTTACCTCACCTTGATGACATCATCTTGCTTGCATCATCTTGATGACATCACTTGCTTATCTCATATTTTCCAAAAATTGCACTTTAGCCCCTAAGGACAAAATATTTGCAATTTAGTCCCTGCGGGTGATCGGTTAATGTAGTGCTACTTGACTTCCAATTCTTGCATAATTATCCACTTGATTCCAAGAATCCATTAATATAATTATGCAATCCATTTCCTTATTAATTTTGATAATATCAATACTGTTTTGTCCTAAAATAGTATTATCATACTGAATTGTAGTCCAAAATCCATTTGCATAAAATTGGACTACGTATAAATTTTTCTTGGGACTTGAAACCATTTAGCCTATATTTGCCTAAGCAAATTATTGTTGAGTCTCGTAGCTAATATATCGAGAACTCAACCCTATACTGATAAAATTATGAATTTTGTACTGATATTCATAATTTTCATGAAATATCACATAAACACATGGTACGAACTTAAATTTCTTGCATATAAGAGTCCGTAAAAATTTCGGTTATTACAATCTATCCTCCTTAAACAATTTTCGTCCTCGAAAATTAGAATAATTCTAGGTGGCTTGTCTTCAAATCCACCATAAATCTATATAATTTGTTCACTTTTTATAACTTAATGAGATTAGGTCTCTTATATAGAACCATAATCTTCTTTCATATCATCATAATTTCATACCTTCATACATACTTTCATTATACTTTTATCCTTTCACACTGCATCACAAAAACTTTTTCATAAAATTTCTTAGCAAGTATATCATATAACTTGCCATATTTGAAAAGCATATTTAACTTTTCCATACTTGAAAAACATATTGTATCTTATATTTAAGATACTTCTCTTTAACTTAAATGAGGGCTCAGCGAATATATTGAAAATATTTTTCTTTCAATTTAGCTGAAACTGAGGACCCTCTGATACAATGTTAATCTTGTGCTGTTAGAACCCTTGACTTTTCATGGTGGCCCCTCTCTTGGAACTTTTTCCTTCCTCAAGGATTGGCCCTTACATATTATAACATGGGTTGGTTCTAATAAGCATAAGATCAAGCACCATACATAAAAAAAATTCTTGGAATCTTTTTCCAAGTGAATCATGGAAAACAATACTAAATAGTAGTATTGAAAACATTTTTTTTTTTTTTTATATATAATATCGTTCAAGTAATGCAGTGAAAGGTATCCTTGTATCAACTAGCTACTTGTTAGCTAGTTAAAAGCTTCTTTTTCGCTTTCAATATTTCCTTTATATCACAAAGGCACAATCATAATTCTTAGGAATATCTAAAACTTCCCATCATTACATAATTTCCATTACTTAAAAGGTTGCTATTGATCTCACCCTCATTAACGTCATCATCAGACTCATAGTCATTATCATGGTCTGCTAAATTGATGTTGGTAATGTCCAACTCATATTGGCACATTGCCTATATGCTATTCTAAGCTAAGGCATTACCATACTTTTCCCCGTATCTAATATTACTCTTTTGGGGCAAAAGTTTCACAACCAGGAAACTTAACTTCCATGGTATTAATCCTTTCCTTAAAATGAAAAGTTCCTAATTATCACCATACTAAGGTAGGGTGATAGGCTATCTAATCTCAAAGCCTATTCATTTCTCATTGCTATTCTAGCAATTATCGTTGCAACTTAGCCATTACAGTTGCAGGATTAGATTCTTGCGGAATTTGGCGAACTATCTTCTAATTCTAGTTCTTAATTCCTCTCATTTCTAATACTCATTCTTCCATTCATATCTTATCATGTCCTATCATGGAAACATCATAACTTATCATGATCTCTAAGGATTCTTCATGTTCTCTTCATATCATACCATAAGCTTATCCCTCACATACACATTATGGTAAATTTTAGGATCGCTCTAATGCATCCCACAAAATCCAAAGTATCACAGGCATCATCCTCCGTGCAACCATTGATAATATATGCTTATCACGTAAGCCATGTCTTAACTAATTCTAATCGTAAGAGAAAAAGAAAAAAAAAAATTTAACTTACTTGGGCACTTGCAGAAACGATGTGAAGCAACGTGAAGTAGGCTGGCAGGATACCGCTCTGATACCATCTGTAACGCCCCCGACAATCCACGTATGGCCGACTACGTAGACGTGGGTCGTTACTTTACTTACTTAACTTAAATATTTGTCTTATCGAAAATTTCATAATAAATTTTTTTTTTTAATCATACATATACAACTTCATACTTAAAAATATTTGCGGAAAATCTTGCGTAGTGGTATCCCACACCGCCCTTCACTTGCTGCATCGTCTCCATGGCCCACCAAGTAAAGCTGCAGGCATCTTACCTACAGTATGAAATATCTGATGAGCTTTCGCCCAGCAAGTACAAACATAATCTCACAAAAACATTTCAAACATTTAGAAATATGCCAATCATCATGTAACTTATGCATGAACCATTTATGATTGATTGAATGTCTTATGCTTCATTATAGACTCAATCTTTAATTATCTTGTCTTAACATGTGGGCCCATAGTGTCCGTACCAAAAGCGCGCAGCCTCCAGATAAAGCTAGGGTTTGCAAGGCCCTAACAGTTCTGGGAATTTTAACTTGACCCTTCACGATCATGGATTTCGATCACGGAAGGTAATTATCACCACTAAACATGTAGCCTCCTCGATTAAGGGAGGTTGGTACGACACCTTACTGTTTATCTTACCATGTGATTTAACATTAGTGAACATGCTTCATGATGTCACTATGTCATATCATAATTAACACTTGCTATAACATAGTATTCTTGAAAACATGGCATTTTTTTTAAAACCATGACATTTTTGTAAACGTAGTATTTTTTGAAACCATGACATTTTGGAAAACATGGCATTTTTTGTTAACATGACATTCTTATAACATGGCATAACATGTAATAACATAACTTAGCACATCATAGCATAGTATCACACATTATGGCATCACATATCATAGCATAACATAGCATGTATACTTGAAAATATAATTGAAAATAGTCTTTACTATTTTCATATTGTAGGTGAGGTTCGATACTTGCCTGTAGTCCTACGCTCTTGATTTATCGTCCCAAAATAGCACGACAATAGTTCCTACTCCTGTTTCCAAACAGGGTGTAAGATAAGAATCATTTACATTCTATCTTACTATAAATCATAATTATTAAATGTTGGTATCCCAACCAACAACTATGGGTAATTCTAGGTATATGTTGTCCCCGATACTAGATGTCTTACTGGGTTACAAATAGTAACCCTATTATTTTAAAAACAACCCAATATGGATTAATCTTTAAGAGGTTACGTTGGATAACCTCATGTACTAAACCTTTATACATACCGTCAGGGTTAGGTTACCTTTCTACCCTTGGGCTTTATTCTTGTCCATAATTATTGGGTTACCTCAATTAACCTTTTATCTTAGCCCAATTTATTAATCTTGGTATCTTTTAGGGTTATCTTGACTAACCCTTAAGGTTAATTGTAGTCAAACTCTTGGTCAACCAAAGTCAATTACGGTCAACTATGGTCAACCCTCTTTGGGTCAACCTTTGAGCCTTGGGCTTGACCCAGTAACTCGGGTATCCTTCCCAGTTATCATGCGTAATCGCCTTACTTAACTCACAAAAATTCATATTCTTGAAATAGGTCTTTGTAAAAATCATTTAGGGCTGGAAGCTACCTTTGAAATAGTTTCCATAATCAAAACAGTGGTTTTGGAGAAAGATACAATTTTTTCCAAACTATTTTTTTTTTCTTTTTTTAGAAAATCCTGTGCAGGAATTTCTTGTTCCCTGCACAGTCTTTATAAAACTGTGTCAGTTTAAAGATCTAAATTGAATTTGGAAAAGTTGTCTTCATGAAAGTTTTAGATCTCGAAGAATCCTAAAACTTTCATGTTTTGAGAAAAACCCAGTTTTGCTTGTATTCTCGTCAGTTTTAACTTGAACTTGCTGGACGTGTAGATTAGGTCTGGGCAGACCAGTCTCGGTTTTCTGTAAAAACGGAGGCCATTGGAGCCTCAATTTGGAAATCCGTCCACGTAGCCCCCTAGTAAAAACCCTTCTGAACAACTTTCATGTTTTACATTTTTCTAAATTCGGCCTCTAAGGGCCTCAAAATCAGCTTTCCGTAAAACTGGTCAGGATCCACCCGAACCTGGCAGTTTTTCGGTTTAGAGTTCGTTTTACGTCCTAGACGTGGAATCTAGCTCAACCAGCCACCGCGGGAGCTCTAATACACACATGCAACGGTTTCTAACGTAAAACATACATCCATGCATCACAAAATTAACGTCATACATCAAGCACATAAACCCTAATCAACATAACAAACACTTAACATGCAATATTGAAACCACCAAACCAAGAACCCTAACTAATCAAGCACATACCCTAAAATCCTCACTAGGGCAGAAAATTAAAGTGAGCTTATGCTCATTACAAACCAAGCTTAAATACATTTAAATTTCCCAAATGAAATTTAAATGAAATACTTAGGGTTTAAGAATTTATACCTCACTTAGATCCAAGATTTGGGCTTGGCTTTTGCTGTCCCTTTTTCCTTCACCAACAACCGGTCTTCCCCTCCAATTGGGGTTCCAACTTTTTGGCCATAATCACATGAAAACATACACATAAATTTCCAAATGAAATCAAATGGAAAAAGGTTAGGGTTTATGGGAGATTTTACCTTGGCTAACCCTAGAAATGGGTTAGGGTTGGTGGATCCAAATTTCTTCCTCCCTTAGCTCTTCCTTTCCCACGGTTTTGCCCTCCAATTGGGCACCAAAATTTTTCACCTCACTTGGTGATTGTTTCAAGCCAAAACCGAGCTCCCTACATCCTAATTCCCTCCAATTTTTCCTTTCCCTTTTCTTGCTCACCCATGGCCGAATTCACCTTCACCTAGGAGCACCAAAATTTCTTTTGGTTGCTTGGTTGGTGATTTCTCACTCAAGAATCCGGCCACTCACCCATTTTTTTTCTTTCTCTTTGGTCGGCCTTTAGGGAGGGAGGGAGAAGAGAACTAAATTTTTGGGGTCACTCTAAGTGAGCCAAAATCCCACACACACCACCTATTTATAGGTGGAAAATTCCCAATTTTCCACATTAAATTTTATTTCACTAATTCCACTTGAATTTCCACATTTGCCATTAAAAACAAATGGGTTCCCTCCTTGTCCCTAGATGGCCGGCCACTAGAAAGCCTTGGGAGGCAAGTTAATTGCTCACCAAGCAAGTGTTTTGCTTGTTCACCAAGTTTACTTAGTCACCAAGTAATTCTTGCTTACCTCATCTTGATGACATCACCATGATGACATCATCTTGCTTGCATCATCATTACACAATTTCCCTTCCTTATTCATGGAATGGCCGGCCAAGCCATTGGTTGTGAACCAAAAATTGGCTTGTTCAACAAGCTTATTGCATTGCTTACCTCACCCTTGCTTGTGTCACCTTGATTACATCACTTTGTTGACATCATCAAGCAAAATTGCTTGCTCTCCAAGCCATAAGACAACCGGCCATACTAGGGCATGAACCAAAAATTTGGCTTGTTCACCAAGGCTTTCCTATCCACCTTCCACCGGTCATGCCATGCCATGTGTGTGAACCAAAATTTGCTTGCTCACCAAGCTACTTGCTTACCTCACCTTGATGACATCATCTTGCTTGCATCATCTTGATGACATCACTTGCTTATCTCATATTTTCCAAAAATTGCACTTTAGCCCCTAAGGACAAAATATTTGCAATTTAGTCCCTGCGGGTGATCGGCTAATGTAGTGCTACTTGACTTCCAATTCTTGCATAATTATCCACTTGATTCCAAGAATCCATTAATATAATTATGCAATCCATTTCCTTATTAATTTTGATAATATCAATACTGTTTTGTCCTAAAATAGTATTATCATACTGAATTGTAGTCCAAAATCCATTTGCATAAAATTGGACTACGTATAAATTTTTCTTGGGACTTGAAACCATTTAGCCTATATTTGCCTAAGCAAATTATTGTTGAGTCTCGTAGCTAATATATCGAGAACTCAACCCTATACTGATAAAATTATGAATTTTGTACTGATATTCATAATTTTCATGAAATATCACATAAACACATGGTACGAACTTAAATTTCTTGCATATAAGAGTCCGTAAAAAATTTCGGTTATTACACCATTAGGGTTAGGTTACCTTCCTAACCTCGGGCTTTATTCTTGTCCATAATTATTGGGTTACCTCAATTAACATTTTTATCTTAGCCCAATTTATTAATCTTGGTATCCTTTAGGGTTATCTTGACTAACCCTTAAGGTTAATTGTAGTCAAACTCTTGGTCAACCAAAGTCAATTACGGTCAACTATGGTCAACCCTCTTTGGGTCAACCTTTGAGCCTTGGGCTTGACCCAGTAACTCAGGTATCCTTCCTGGTTACCATGCGTAATCGCTTTATTTACTAACTTTAGTTTAAAAAATCTAGTTTCCATTTCTTTGGAAACTTGGGTAAATTAACTTCAAAAATCTTTTACTTAACTCACAAAAATTCATATTCTTGAAATAGGTCTTTGTAAAAATCATTTAGGGCTAGAAGCTACCTTTGGAATAGTTTCCATAATCAAAACAGTGGTTTTGGAGAAAGATACAATTTTTTCCAAACTGTTTTTAGAAAATCCTGTGCAGGAATTTCTTGTTCCCTGCACAGTCTTTATAAAACTGTGTCAGTTTAAAGATCTGAATTGAATTTGAAAAAGTTGTCTTCATGAAAGTTTTAGACCTCGAAGAATCCTAAAACTTTCGTGTTTTGAGAAAAACCCAGTTTTGCTTGTATTCCCGTCAGTTTTAACTTGAACTTGCTGGACGTGTAGACTAGGTCTGGGCAGACCAGTCTCGGTTTTCTGTAAAAACGGAGGCCATTGGAGCCTCAATTTGGAAATCCGTCCGCGTTACCCCCTAGTAAAAACCCTTCTGAACAACTTTCATGTTTTAAGTTTTCTCTAATTCGAGCTCTAAAGGCTTCAAAATCGGCTTGCCGTAAAACTGGTCAGGATTCACCCGAACCTGGCAGTTTTTCGGTTTAGAGTTCGTTTTACGTCCTAGACGTGGAATCTAGCTCAACCAGCCACCGCGGGAGCTCTAATACACACATGCAGTAGTTTCTAACGTAAAACATACATCCATGCATCACAAAATTAACGTCATACATCAAGCACATAAACCCTAATCAACATAACAAACACTTAACATGCAATATTGAAACCACCAAACCAAGAACCCTAACTAATCAAGCACATACCCTAAAATCCTCACTAGGGCAGAAAATTAAAGTGAGCTTATGCTCATTATAAACCAAGCTTAAATACATTTAAATTTCCCAAATGAAATTTAAATGAAATACTTAGGGTTTAAGAATTTATACCTCACTTAGATCCAAGATTTGGGCTTGGCTTTTGCTATCTTTTTTCCCTTCACCAACAACCGGTCTTCCCCTCCAATTAGGGTTCCAACTTTTTGGCCATAATCACATGAAAACATACACATAAATTTCCAAATGAAATCAAATGGAAAAAGGTTAAGGTTTATGGGAGATTTTACCCTGGCTAACCCTAGAAATGGGTTAGGGTTGGTGGATCCAAATTTCTTCCTCCCTTAGCTCTTCCTTTCCCACGGTTTTGCCCTCCAATTGGGCACCAAAATTTTTCACCTCACTTGGTGATTGTTTCAAGCCAAAACCGAGCTCCCTACATCCTAATTCCCTCCAATTTTTCCTTTCCCTTTTCTTGCTCACCCATGGCCGAATTCACCTTCACCTAGGAGCACCAAAATTTCTTTTGGTTGCTTGGTTGGTGATTTCTCACTCAAGAATCCGGCCACTCACCCATTTTTTTCTTTCTCTTTGGTCGGCCTTTAGGGAGGGAGGGAGAAGAGAACTAAATTTTTGGGGTCACTTTAAGTGAGCCAAAATCCCACACACACCACCTATTTATAGGTGGAAAATTCCCAATTTTCCACATTAAATTTTATTTCACTAATTCCACTTGAGTTTCCACATTTGCCATTAAAACAAATGGGTTCCCTCCTTGTCCCTAGATGGCCGGCCACTAGAAAGCCTTGGGAGGCAAGTTAATTGCTCACCAAGCAAGTGTTTTGCTTGTTCACCAAGTTTACTTAGTCACCAAGTAATTCTTGCTTACCTCATCTTGATGACATCACCATGATGACATCATCTTGCTTGCATCATCATTACACAATTTCCCTTCCTTATTCATGGAATGGACGGCCAAGCCATTGGTTGTGAACCAAAAATTGGCTTGTTCAACAAGCTTATTGTATTGCTTACCTCACCCTTGCTTGTGTCACCTTGATTACATCACTTTGTTGACATCATCAAGCAAAATTGCTTGCTCTCCAAGCCATAAGACAACCGGCCATACTAGGGCATGAACCAAAAATTTGGCTTGTTCACCAAGGCTTTCCTATCCACCTTCCACCGGTCATGCCATGTCATGTGTGTGAACCAAAATTTGCTTGCTCACCAAGCTACTTGCTTACCTCACCTTGATGACATCACTTGCTTATCTCATATTTTCCAAAAATTGCACTTTAGCCCCTAAGGACAAAATATTTGCAATTTAGTCCCTGCGGGTGATCGGCTAATGTAGTGCTACTTGACTTCCAATTCTTGCATAATTATCCACTTGATTCCAAGAATCCATTAATATAATTATGCAATCCATTTCCTTATTAATTTTGATAATATCAATACTGTTTTGTCCTAAAATAGTATTATCATACTGAATTGTAGTCCAAAATCCATTTGCATAAAATTGGACTACGTATAAATTTTTCTTGGGACTTAAAACCATTTAGCCTATATTTGCCTAAGCAAATTATTGTTGAGTCTCGTAGCTAATATATCGAGAACTCAACCCTATACTGATAAAATTATGAATTTTGTACTGATATTCATAATTTTCATGAAATATCACATAAACACATGGTACGAACTTAAATTTCTTGCATATAAGAGTCCGTAAAAATTTCGGTTATTACAGATCTCACTCTCATTAACGTCATCATCAGACTCATAGCCATTATCATGGTCTACTAAATTGATGTTGGTAATGTCCAACTCATATTGGCACATTGCCTATTTGCTATTCCAAGCTAAGGCATCACCATACTTTTCCCCGTATCTAATATTACTCTTTTGGGGCAAAAGTTTCACAACCAGGAAACTTAACTTCCATGGTATTGATCCTTTTCTTAAAATGAAAAGTTCCTAATTATCACCATACTAAGGTAGGGTGATAGGCTATCTGATCTCGAAACCTATTCATTTCTCATTGCTATTCTAGCAATTATCGTTGCAACTTAGCCATTACAGTTGCAGGATTAGATTCTTGCGGAATTTGGCGAACTATCTTCTAATTCTAGTTCTTAATTCCTCTCATTTCTAATACTCATTCTTCCATTCATATCTTATCATGTCCTATCATGGAAACATCATAACTTATCATGATCTCTAAGGATTCTTCATGTTCTCTTCATATCATACCATAAGCTTATCCCTCACATACACATTATGGTAAATTTTAGGATCGCTCTAATGCATCCCACAAAATCCAAAGTATCACGGGCATCATCTTCCGTGCAACCATTGATAATATATGCTTATCACGTAAGCCATGTCTTAACTAATTCTAATCGTAAGAGAAAAAAAAATATATTTAACTTACTTGGGCACTTGCAGAAACGATGTGAAGCAACGTGAAGTAGGCTGGCAGGATACCGCTCTGATACCATCTGTAACGCCCCCGACAATCCACGTATGGCCGACTACGTAGACGTGGGTCGTTACTTTACTTACTTAACTTAAATATTTGTCTTATCGAAAATTTCATAATAAATTTTTTTTTTAATCATACATATACAACTTCATACTTAAAAATATTTGCGGAAAATCTTGCGTAGTGGTATCCCACACCGCCCTTCACTTGCTGCATCGTCTCCATGGCCCACCAAGTAAAGCTGCAGGCATCTTACCTACAGTATGAAATATCTGATGAGCTTTCGCCCAGCAAGTACAAACATAATCTCACAAAAACATTTCAAACATTTAGAAATATGCCAATCATCATGTAACTTATGCATGAACCATTTATGATTGATTGAATGTCTTATGCTTCATTATAGACTCAATCTTTAATTATCTTGTCTTAACATGTGGGCCCATAGTGTCCGTACCGAAAGCGCGCAGCCTCCAGATAAAGCTAGGGTTTGCAAGGCCCTAACAGTTCTGGGAATTTTAACTTGACCCTTCACGATCACGGATTTCGATCACGGAAGGTAATTATCACCACTAAACATGTAGCCTCCTCGATTAAGGGAGATTGGTACGACACCTTACTGTTTATCTTACCATGTGATTTAACATTAGTGAACATGCTTCATGATGTCACTATGTCATACCATAATTAACACTTGCTATAACATAGCATTCTTGAAAACATGACATTTTTTTTTTTTTTAAACCATGATATTTTTGTAAACGTAGCATTTTTGAAACCATGACATTTTGGAAAACATGGCATTTCTGAAAACATGGCATAACATGTAATAACATAACTTAGCTCATCATAGCATAGTATCACACATTATGACATCACATATCATAGCATAACATAGCATGTATACTTGAAAATATAGTATAATTGAAAATAGTCTTTACTATTTTCATACTGTAGGTGAGGTTCGATACTTGCCTGTAGTCCTACGCTCTTGATTTATCGTCCCAAAATAGCACGACAATAGTTCCTACTCCTGTTTTCAAACAGGGTGTAAGATAAGAATCATTTACATTCTATCTTACTATAAATCATAATTATTAAATGTTGGTATCCCAACCAACAACTATGGGTAATTCTAGGTATATGTTGTCCCCGATACTAGATGTCTTACTGGGTTACAAATAGTAACCCTATTATTTTAAAAACAACCCAATATGGATTAATCTTTAAGAGGTTACGTTGGATAACCTCATGTACTAAACCTTTATACATACCGTCAGGGTTAGCTTACCTTCCTACCCTTGGGCTTTATTCTTGTCCATAATTATTGGGTTACCTCAATTAACCTTTTATCTTAGCCCAATTTATTAATCTTGGTATCCTTTAGGGTTATCTTGACTAACCCTTAAGGTTAATTGTAGTCAAACTCTTGGTCAACCAAAGTCAATTACGGTCAACTATGGTCAACCCTCTTTGGGTCAACCTTTGAGCCTTGGGCTTGACCCAGTAACTCGGGTATCCTTCCCGGTTACCATGCGTAATCGCTTTACTTACTAAACTTTAGTTTAAAAAATCTAGTTTCCATTTCTTTGGAAACTTGGGTAAATTAACTTCAAAAATCTTTTACTTAACCCACAAAAATTCATATTCTTGAAATAGGTCTTTGTAAAAATCATTTAGGGCTGGAAGCTACCTTTGGAATAGTTTCCATAATCAAAACAGTGGTTTTGGAGAAAGATACAATTTTTTCCAAACTGTTTTTAGAAAATCCTGTGCAGGAATTTCTTGTTCCCTGCACAGTCTTTATAAAACTGTGTCAGTTTAAAGATCTGAATTGAATTTGAAAAAGTTGTCTTCATGAAAGTTTTAGATCTTGAAAAATCCTAAAACTTTCATGTTTTGAGAAAAACCCAGTTTTGCTTGTATTCTCGTCAGTTTTAACTTGAACTTGCTGGACGTGTAGATTAGGTCTGGGCAGACCAGTCTCGGTTTTCTGTAAAAACGGAGGCCATTGGAGCCTCAATTTGGAAATCCGTCCGCGAAACCCCCTAGTAAATACCCTTCTGAACAACTTTCATGTTTTAAGTTTTTCTCTAATTCGAGCTCTAAAGGCCTCAAAAATGGCTTGCCGTAAAACTGGTCAGGATTCACCCGAACCTGGCAGTTTTTCGGTTTAGAGTTCGTTTTACGTCCTAGACGTGGAATCTAGCTCAACCAGCCACCGCGGGAGCTCTAATACACACATGCAGCGGTTTCTAACGTAAAACATACATCCATGCATCACAAAATTAACGTCATACATCAAGCACATAAACCCTAATCAACATAACAAACACTTAACATGCAATATTGAAACCACCAAACCAAGAACCCTAACTAATCAAGCACATACCCTAAAATCCTCACTAGGGCAGAAAATTAAAGTGAGCTTATGCTCATTACAAACCAAGCTTAAATACATTTAAATTTCCCAAATGAAATTTAAATGAAATACTTAGGGTTTAAGAATTTATACCTCACTTAGATCCAAGATTTGGGCTTGGCTTTTGCTGTCCCTTTTTCCTTCACCAACAACCGGTCTTCCCCTCCAATTGGGGTTCCAACTTTTTGGCCATAATCACATGAAAACATACACATAAATTTCCAAATGAAATCAAATGGAAAAAGGTTAGGGTTTATGGGAGATCTTACCTTGGCTAACCCTAGAAATGGGTTAGGGTTGGTGGATCCAAATTTCTCTCTTTTTCTTGGCTGCCACCACAACCGGCCTTGCTCCCCTAATGGCACCAAAATTGTTTTCCAATCTTTGGCTTGGTTCTATATCAAATCCGGCCACTCTCTTTCTTTTCCTTTCCTCTAAGACTCGGTTTTTAGGGGGAGAGTGTGAGAGAAAATTTTGCCATAGTTTTGGGGCATTTTCTCATTTTTGTGAACCAAATGAGCTTCCACCCTTCACCTATTTATAGGTGAAAAAATGATTTCCCTCCCTCCTTGATGTGGCCGGCCATGAAGAAAACTTGGAGGCCAAGTACTTGTTCAACAAGCAAATGTTTGCTTACCTCACCAAGCTTATGTCACATGGCCTACATCACTAAGCTTACCTAAGCATGCTTACATAAGCAATTTTCCTTGCTCTCCAAGGATGAATAACCGGCCATGAGGTGCCATGTGGAGCCTTGTGGTGCATGAACCAAAATTTGCTTGCTCACCAAGCTACTTGCTTACCTCATCAAGATTACCTCATCAAGCTTGCATCACCAAGCTAAAAGCTTGCTCCAAGCCACAAAGGAGAACCGGCCATACATGTGTGTGGGAGGCAAGGAGAATCTTTTCAACTAACTCTAACTTAATTGCTTGTTCCATTGTAACCAAGCTAACTAAATTTGTAATCAACCATTAGCCTAACATTGGCCTAGTTGGAGGCTTAGTTAGGAATATCCATAAATTCCATAATTCATAAATTACATACTTACTTACTTTTCTTAAAATTGCACTTTAGTCCTTAATGACAAAATATTTGCAATTTAGTCCCTGCGGGTGATCGGCTAATGTAGTGCTACTTGACTTCCAATTCTTGCATAATTATCCACTTGATTCCAAGAATCCATTAATATAATTATGCAATCCATTTCCTTATTAATTTTGATAATATCAATACTGTTTTGTCCTAAAATAGTATTATCATACTGAATTGTAGTCCAAAATCCATTTGCATAAAATTGGACTACATATAAATTTTTCTTGGGACTTGAAACCATTTAGCCTATATTTGCCTAAGCAAATTATTGTTGAGTCTCGTAGCTAATATATCGAGAACTCAACCCTATACTGATAAAATTATGAATTTTGTACTGATATTCATAATTTTCATGAAATATCACATAAACACATGGTACGAACTTAAATTTCTTGCATATAAGAGTCCGTAAAAATTCCGGTTATTACATATCTCATGTTCTTGAAAAACACAATATTGATAATTTACTTGTTTGCCAACTTGTGTCTTTAGGTTAATTTCTTAACCACATACCCATAATTATCACATCATCATCATCATCATCATTCATAAATTTTCCATACTTAAACATGTGAGAGCATAATCACAAACACATGGTGAGCACACATAACGTTAACACTCATCTTAGAGCATAAAATAAAACCCATGCTTAGAGCTAGCAACTAAGATAACCTAAGTATAGATCTAGCATAAACCAACCATAAAGGACCATCATTAGGAAAATAAGAAGCATGAGCTTATGCTCTTACATCTCATAACTTGAAATACATTTAAATCTTATAAACCAAAACTAATAAAAGTTTTAGTTAGGGATCAAGAATATACCTCTAGAGCTTGAAGGAGATGGATTCTAAACCTTGAATAAGAGAAATCCTTGCTCTCCACCTCTCCACACCCAGCCGGCCACTTCTCTCTCTCTCTTTCTCTCTCTTTTGTTTCTAAGGCTAGAGAGGAATAGGTGAGAAAGAACTAGAAGTTTGAGAAGCCAGCTAAAGAGTGCAAGTCTCTACTACCCACCCCTATTTATAGGTGGAAAATTATGAATTTTCCACAATTAATTTTTTTTTAAATTCTCCTTGAATTGCATATTGGTCCTTAAAGACAAAATATTTGCCTTCCAAGTCCCTTAAAATGGCTGGCCATGTGGAGCATAAATCATAAAAAATATTTGCATACTTATCTACAATTACTTGGCCTCCAAGTAGGGCTATGTTTGGCATTCCCTCTTAATATACTGTCTATTTTCTTAATAATACAGATAGTACAAATATTGTTTTAACTATCAACACTATAGTCTTGCTGGACTGCAGTCCAAAATTTATCTGTATTTAACTAGACCGCGTATGGGTTTTTCTTAGGATTTGAAACTACTTAGTCCTCCTTGCTCCAAATATTATTCCTGGTTATTCTAGGGCAATTTCAATCCTTATTCTCAATTCTATATCCGAAATGACGGTTGGCCACAGTATAATTTCAATACTGCTTATTATATGGCAGTACCGTCTTATTCATGTCATAAATTATCCTGGTCATTCATTGGCCAGAACAAAATCATAAATCATGGTTCTGCCTTTTTTACCATAATTCCTCATACTTGACTTAATAGATCATCATTTTGTCTTATAACACTATAACAACTCGAACATATTGTGATAATCAAATCAGATCATGAGCTTCATATTGACATACATAGTACAAACTTAGATTTCCATTACACCTAAGGAAATCACAAGTTCGTAATAATTTCGGTTGTTACATAATCACGATCAATCTATCTACCATAGGGCATCGTTACAGTCGCTACATTTTCAGAATGCAAATCTTGATGAACTAATGATGTAGAGCCTTCATCACTTGAACTCCTTTCTACGAAGAAACCAGGTTGTTTAGGCTGAGGCAAGATAGCTCCCTCGTTTACAACATAAAAACTATGGACGATACTGTTGGTCGGTCGTGTGCGAATTTTTGGACACACAACAAACCCACTTGAATGCATCTCAACACTTGAGATTCGACATACGAGTCGTTGACTCATGCATCCATTAGATCCAATGCTTTGTTTTCATTCCACAACAACCATGCCTAAAAGAATGGATATTGTTAAACATTAACCAAACCAATATATATGACAAAAATTTGAGTTATTGTTCTTATATGTCCCAAAAGGTTATGGTGGTGATCTGGGTGATTGAAGCTTCTATTCTTTTTGCCACTTAAAGTCTCGAGCATCAACATGAAAAAACTAAATACGTCAGATTTGACGGAGAACTTCCCATCAATTGCATACTTTGGTGAAATGTAGTCACTACATGAAGCACAATGTTTGTCATAAGACACAAGTATACATTTGAGTAAAAATAATTGGCAAGGCTACTAACTCACTATATTCCCACAATTCTTCGTGTTATGGCTTCTTTCTCATCATCATTAAAAATCCTTGCAAACCAAAATCTGAAATCTTAGGGTTCAAATTGTTATCTAGTAAAATATTGCTTGCTTTCAAATCTCGGTGAACAAGTTGAAGTTTAGAATCTTGGTGGAGGTAAAGAAGACATCTTGCAATGCCTCTGATGATGTCGAAGTGTTTCTCCCAAGGCAGTGTTGTGCTTCTTTTGCCATCTGCAAGAAATTTGAACCTCTCCTTAGCTTAGTTAATTTTTAATTTCATATGCTTAACCAATTTAATTTATTGAAGTTACAAGGTTCAAACCAAAGATGTAATGATCCAAGCTCTTATTAGGCATGTACTCGTAGATCAATATCTTTTCTTCTCTTTGAATACAACAACCCAGAAGAGCGACAAGATTCCTATGTTGAAGTTTTGCAATCAATTCAACTTCATTCTTAAACTCTTTAAGACCCTATGCTGAACTCTTTAACAGTTTCTTCACCGCAATCTCTTGTCGTGTAGAAAGTTTCCCCTGTTTGGTCATAGAATGTGTGCTTCATGGTTTAAGTTATTTCTGATGGTCGAACTATACTTACTTATTTCTGATGCAGATGGTTGTATATAGAGATCCTGTTCACTGCCTTTCACAATCTTGGTCATAGAATGTGTGGTTCATGGTTTAAGTCTATATCTTCACCGTTGCTTTTACCTATTAAAATTAACATCTGAAATCCATATTTTATATACGTTGTCTTCGATGTTTAGAAATAGAATTCCGAACACGAGCGGTGAGGGAAGATTTGCTTACCTTTCTTTAGTTTCCTAGTTATGCACCACAATGCGACACCACAAAGAGCCGATAAGATGATGTAAAGTTTTTTCCTTGACAAGGCAATATCAAGACCTCAAATTATTTTGTGCAAGTTTTCCTAATCAATTCGACTACGTTACAAGATGGTCGAACTATACTTACTTATTTCTGATGCAGATAGTCGTATATAGAGATCTTTTTCACTGCCTTCCACATTCGTATCCCGGACATCAATCAAGTCACCAAACCACATCAAACAGCCACTGCCTCCATTCGTGACGTCAGAATTAGGGTAAGCTTTACAAGAACAGTTGTTCAAGCAAGCTTGCTTGCATTCTTTGAGGCTCATGCTTTTGTTCGAAGAAAACTTAAATAAGTCTGGCAATTTTACCGCCACAACCTTCACAAATCCTTCACCCTTTCTACAATCCAATGGCATCTTCCTCTCGCATCCCTTGGACCACGTTAGCCCTATCCATTCTGGCACTTGTACAAATCGCGTTAGCGCTGCAGTAGTTATAACTAAAACATTTTTGATCATTTGGCAATATGTGGATAACAGCCCATTCAAAACTGTCATTCCGCAAATTATGATGTTGTACAAAACCCGACTGATTCAAGTTCAGAATCGAAACGACTGAATTATCAACAGTCTCGAGCATTTGGTATGCCTCCTCCTCATCAAATACATTAAAATGCTTGAAAGCTTTTATTGACAGCTATTTGTAATCTCTCAGTATCCCCAATCCACTATCGAATTCCGTTCCATATCCCCGATCGAAATTTTCTTGTCAATCCCACTGTAAGTACGGTTTGAGACAGCCCGTTGATTGTCCTCATTCTATTAGTAACATCACCAATGGACGGGTCATCTGCGCTTTTCCATGACGTCAAGTATTCGTCAAAGCCAGTGTTCAAGTCCCATCCAAGCTTCATGCCTAATAAGAGTGTGTCAGTAGGATAATCGAAGCTTTGCCATAAGTAAACGTCGTGATTCGTGCTTTCTTGCTCTTGAAGAACAAGATTTCCAGAGTCCAAAAGCAGAGCAACTTGACTCTTTGCGACACCACTCGATATGTTTGAGGACCAAACAATGCCCCTTGTGTGGTTGAGAAGAACAAGGTTCTCTTCTCGGATGGTCAATTCGCCGTTTGAGTCGATAAGTGGGATGTTTCTGCTGGCAACCCAGACAACTGTTTCAGGTTTCCTATTGTACCATATTCCTATCTACCTGTTCTTCGAATTTCCGGGGGAGAAGAAGCCTAACTCAAAGGTTTGGGATTGGGAAATTATGGTGATTTTGTTACCATCATCGGTGAGTGATTGAATTCGAATTATGGTGTCCATATGAGCAGCTAAAGAGATTTGCAAAAAAGGTTTGGGATGAAGGGCTTCCATTGATGGGACCTTAGAGGTTTATTTTCGTACTTGGTTCTTGAAATAGTATTTGTACATAAATAATTGGAATAAATATTAATATTTTAAAATATTTGAAATAAATAGTATATTTTATCAAGTAAATGAAAAATTTACTAGATAAATTACATAAACATTTATCTAATAAATGAATTTTTTGTTCCAAATATTTTAAAATTATTCTACTCATTTCTTTTTCTTTTTTTTTTTTTTTTTGCTAAAAACTGCTATTTATTTGTTTATCTCTAATACATATAAGAGCATTAGACCATTGACTAATGATGAAAGTTCAATCCATTGAAAGGTTCAAAGTTTACAAGATTAATGGGTTCAGAATTTCTTAAATGAGGCATTTTGTTTTTTCTAAGCAGAAACAAAAGAAAAAAAAAATTTCCAGATTTTACATGCGACTCCGGTCTACTTAGGACACTTTTAAATTCTAGTACATGTCCCAGTGCAATTACGTTCCTTTTCTTCCTGCTTTCGTTTTGACCGTTTATCCCGTTCTACAATTTTGTTTTGACTGGTGACAGGTCATTTTGTCAATGTTTCGTGCAAACCGGTTCAAAGAAAAATGTCCATGAAAATGTTGATTATTGGGTCCACAGACGTATAAAAGGTCTTGGCATGGAATATAATTTGTGTAACGCAAAATTACATAAAGCACTCCTAACGAGTATTTGTGTAATGATAAATTTTGATATTTGGATGAAAAATGTATTCTTCCATATATTTATATTTTTGATGTCAAATTAGTTATATGCTAAAATTTGTAAAAAATTTACAACAAGATACAGACAATATCAAATTTAATGTTTGATTCTTATTCGTTGGTGTTTTCACTTTTTATATATGTAATCATTACAATATACAAGTAGATATAATCTTTAAAATAAAAGCATAAAATATTTGCTCATAGACCAGTGAATAAAATTGAATTAAGTTAACAACAATAGGTAATTAACCAAATAGTTTAATTAATTAATAATCAGTTGTTAGAGTTTTGAGTACGTAGGTTCACTTGGACACTTGCAATATTTCAAGGTCTACATTTCTCTTGCTTGAACATAAGAATTATTTCAACTAATTAATTGGTCATAATGTCTTGGAGTCGTTGTTGTAAAATTGATTTGCGATAGTATAATTTTGTACTATTGATAATTGCCTATAAAAATATAGCATCCCTGAGCTAGTAGGTCAATGTTAATTTATTCATTATTAGCTAGTTTAAAAGGTGCCACATCTATAAGAAGAAAAATATTAGAAACATCAATTCTAATCCCAATTTTTGAATATCAACCTATGTGGTATGTTACTTGTCATTTTTTTATTGGTAAGTATTTAAAGCATTGTCACATTAATTAATTGCTTCTACCAATGAAAATATGACACGTGAGTTGGTACTCAAAACGTTGGGATTGGTGTCCCTAACATTACTCTTATTAAAAGTCAATAAAAACAAAAATAACTTCCTACAGATAACACTTGCATTTGTCATGGGACTTATGAATCTCGTATTTAGTCAACCTTTTGAGGTCTCAAAAGAAAACTTGTATCACAAGAAATTAAATGAGCCAAAGCTCAGTAAGTATAAACATATGCATGAATGCAATCGTGTATAAAATCCTCAACTTTCAATTATACCTCAAGGGACGTCGCCACTAATATCTAGGTCCGACAATCCCTCCGACGTTCCTTGCCTACCTGAGTAGTAAACGATACTTCACACTTTATTTTAAAATAAGAAATAAGGGTACAATGGCTTTTCCATCTATAAGCATGCATTTAAACCAATGTCATGAATGCACAAGTTAATTGATACGCTATTCACATATCCAAATGGCATGAAATGTGTGGTTGGATGCTAGTTTTGCTTTTTCTAGTACACACTCTCAAAATGGGATGAAATGTGTGGTTGACATGTTAGTTTTATATCTATGCTAGTTTTGCTTTTTTTAGTACACACTCTCAAGTGTGGTTGGATGCTTTACCCTCCTTTATGGGCGGTTTTGTGAAAGCTGATTTGCGTGGTTTAGTTGAATAAAAGCATCAAAACTTATCCTCAAAAAAAAAAAAAAAAAAAAAAAAAAAAAAAAAAAAAAAAGAAGAAGAAGAAAGAAAGAAAGTATATAATGCATTTTGAAATTTTGCATTTTTAAACCAAAAATTAATGGCATGAAATGTATCCTGTCATAAACATAGCATAGATATAAAATGGGAAGTCATATAAATATAAATATGCTACTATTATTCTTGTGATCCAGTTGCAGAATGTACTTACTTTGTGTCCATAAAGAATAAAGTAAATGAAAAGGCGTCAGTTATCTCTTCGAACAAAGTGTGCAAACTTCCTAATATAATGAAGCACAATATGATAGTTATTAACATACACTTCAAAATTAAATGAATCTCATGACCACTTCTAATGTCAGCAAAACGATTTCCTAATACAATTATATCTTTCAAATATGAAAAGTAGGCACACACACACACATATATACATATATATATATATATATATATATATATATTAGACTCAACTAAACATACATAATCTTAAACTATAACGAGTAAAAAATCCATCATAAAACATCCTTAATGTCTAGATATCTGACTTTTCTTTGGTTTTGCTTCCAACATTTGCATGCGTATCTCAATACACACACACACATATTTAGAGAGGGAGAGAGAGCTAAATACGTAAAACTACAAAACTTATCTCACATCTTTTCACTTACACAAAACACAAGAATTTAAATTGATTATTTATGAAGATAGCAAAGCAAGTGACTTAGTATATGCATAAATGAAAGTCGTATCTGTAATTATGGGAAGTATATGCCTTTATAAAGTAACCTTTCCTTGAATTATTCCTATTGTGTGTGTCTGTGTATATAGAAGCTAGTTTAAAGCATGTGCTTTATATATATGTCAGACATATTTGAGAAAATTTATTGGAAATATGAGAAAATATAATAGTAAGTTAAAAAACTAGACCCAAAAAAACAAAAGATCTTAACAAAGGACCTGAAAAAAAAAAAAAAAAAAAAAGTGTCATGAAAAAGTACTAAACAAAATTGACCCATACGAAAAAAAAGGACTAAATTGTAAGAAAAAAACTTGGGCCAAAAAAAATCAAGGACCAAAAAATAAATATAAAAAAAGAACCGCTTTGGATGAAACTTTAAGTGAACAATAACACTTTTTATAAATGTATATGTTAGGTATGTGACTTAAATTAGTCTTTCAATAAGTTTCTATTTTGTGAGTTGGGAAGTGTTAATTTTGTGTCCCATTGAGAACTAATGAATAGGTGTATTATGTTTAGAGATGTGTGTGTGGTTAGAAAAATAGAGAAAGTGTGTACCTCTTTTTGAGAGAAAGTGAGATCAATAGAGATCGGCAAAGGGTATAAGAGGTTTGGGGTAGGGGAAGGTTGAAAGAGTTTGATGAGCGTGTAATTGTGAAAATGTTATTGAATTTACTCTCCCTCTTTTGTAGACGTAGGTAATTTTATCGAACTACGTAAATTCTTTTGTCTTATCTTTATTTCTGTTTGAATTTAATTTTCTGTTGCACTTTGGGTACAGGGGTATGCCAACAAGTGGTATCAAGGAGACAGATTGAAGATCTAAAAAAAAAAAAAAAAAAAAAACGGTCACGACGATGTCTGTATAAAAGTTTGAGCAGATTAAGTGTTTTGATGCTAGCTAAGAGCAATTTTAACATCTGGTAAAGTATGGTGAAAGATGTTCTGGTGCAACAAATACTTATGAAAGCACTACAAGGGAAGAAGTTGGAAAAAATATGTTGTTATGAATGAAACATCTCCTTCCAAAGTTATGGGAAAAATTAGAAAAAGTTTGTATGTCAAATCCTTAACAAATAGATCATAACTGAAAAAGAAGTTGTATGAGTTGAAGATGAATGAAGAAGGTGATTTTAGGGATTTTATAAACAATTTCAATAAATGCATAACTCAATTGTTAAATGTAGAGTTCAAGATTGATGAGGAAGATAAATCGGTAATTATGTTGGCCTCCTTACCCAAATCGTATGAGACTTTGGTAACTATACTATTGGTTTGAAAAACTCCATTGACCTTGGATGAGGTGTCAACTGCTTTGCTGGAGACTACAAACATGAAATAACATAGTAGTTTGTCTCGTGCTAAACAAGTCAACTGCTTTGCTGGAGACTATAAACATTAAATAACTTAGTAGTTTATCTCATGCTGAACAAGTTTTTGTGGTAAAGTCAGATTCAAATAGGGATAGGAGTAAGACACGGAGGAGATATTATAGGAGAGATAACCGTTCCCAATCGAGTTCATCATGTAACGACTTGCCTAAGTAGGCCATTCTTAAACTAAGTCTTTACTTATAACTAAAAATTATTTAGGCTTAGGTACTGAAAATCTCGGATTGAAATTTTTTTTATTAACTTATCATGAAAAATTTTATCACATACTTGTCATATCTTAAAAAGATAATAATTTATTGTCATAAACTTTATTACTTATAGATATATAACTATAAAATCTTAAAACATGATGATATTAATTTTTAACAAAATTCTGCGGAATAAAAATACGTAGTAACTTACTTGTCATTCTTTAAACTTCTTCCTTAGTTCACTTATAAATATTATATATACTTTGACTAGGATATTTGAAAATAGGTAAATCTTTATCTATATATATATATATATAATAAAAATAAATAAAAAAAAAGCTTACTTCTAAGCCACAGTCTAAAATTCTCTTTCTGAAATTTATCCAAGTCGAGTCTTATTTATATATACTCTTGGATACAGTTAATCCTAAATTCCCTTTCAAACAGAATTTAAGACTTAATTTTCATAAGCCATGGTTATGAGACTATGGTGTATTTCAAAATCTAAATCATACATTTTTACTTAGAAAAATTGGATCTAAAGTTTTGCAATTCATACAGAAACACCATAGTTCAATGTTCTGTAGTTAATTCCCTTAATAGCTTCCATCTAATAGAAGCTCATTTAAATTTCTAAAACTCTTAACAAACGGATCGAAGTTCAAAATCTCCGATTGAAGTTCGATTTCTAAAAATTCTACACTACCCATAACATAATCATGAAAGTATTCATATGAAAAATCATAAACTCTATATTATCAAACCAACAATTCTAAAAATTCGATAGCATTTCTATTAAATATGAATCCATAAATATTTAAACTAAAAGAGAAATAACTAGAGTCTTGGTCTGAAAACTACCTCAACAATCAGAGTTTCCGCTGAAGAACTGAATTAGAACCTCCTTGAAAAGAACTTCTTGAAGGGGCTTGGAGGATTTTTTTCAAATTCTTATGAAGCTAGGATGGTGTTTGGGAGGTGGGAAAATGGGAAGAAATATTTTTGAAGACTAAAGAAAATTTTCTTAAGAAAACTTAAGACTATCTAAGAAAATTGTTAGAGAGAGAAACTCCAGAGAGAGAGAAGAGAACGGACTTTGACGTGTGAAGAAATGGTGGAGGGTGGATGCCTATTTATAGGCCTTGGCTAATGACTTTGGGGTTAATTTGTTAATTAATTCTAATCAAGGTGATTAAAAACCTTGTCCAAGAAGGCTTTTTCTTTTGTCCAAGAAGGCTATATATATATATATATATATATATATTCAAAATGAAGGCTTTTTCTTAGCCATTGATCTCTTGACACTTATCCATTTTGTAACTATTGGATAAAAAAGTCCTATTTTCCTTTAAAAAAAATTAAAGATATGCTATATATTATCTTCAACGGATGAATTCTTGAATTGTTAACTCAACAAAACATTATTTTCCTTTATCTACCACTAGCACAACTCCCATGGTCCTCTACTACTAAAAAGTTAATCAGTATAATTTCTATCTGTTACAAAACTTGCCCACAAACTTTTTGGACTGAAAAAGGTAAGCAGTCTAAATCTTATTTGTTTGTAAAAACTTGGCCTCCAAGTTTCTGTACTGATAAAGCAACTCAATAAAAATCTTACATGTCATCAAAACTTATCCTCTAAGTTCCCATATTGAAAAAGTAACTCAGTAGAAATCTTATCTGATGTCAAGACTTATCCAACAAGTTTCTAGACTAAAAAAGGTAATCTGTCTAAATTTTATCCGTAAAAAGTTAGACATTCTAATTTTTAGCTTACTAAAAAGTTGATATCAAATCCTTGATACTGCATTTTCTATGCAGAAAAATCCTATTTAGGAAAACATTAAGACTGCTAATTCCCATACTGCTAAAACTGTTGAAATATTGTATTTGGTGATTGGACAACTTTTCTACACATGCATCAATTGGTCACTTTTTACTATTCAAGCCTTTTTGAATAATAATATGCGACCTAAGCTAACTACTTTGTTACAAAATTAATAATTGTCACATCATAAAAATTCATTTAACAACTTTAGGTTTAAATTAAAACCTAAACTTTAATTTACATAAGGAATTTTAATGAATTAATTCCTTATCAAAAATTTGGGTATTACATATCGAAGGATGTTGAGTGCTTTTACTAACATGAGAAATGACATATTAAGATAAACTGTGAAGAACTAACAAGGCACCTTGAAGAAAGAAGAAAGTAGAAAGCTCAATAGACAGAAGCTACAAACGTTGTTGGTGATATGTATGATAGTGAAGACGATGTTTATTCTGTTACTACTGAGGGAGGTAATTCTGACTCTTGGATTTTGGATTTGGGATGTTCATTCCATATGTTTCTACATAAGGAGTGGTTTGATTCTTATGAGCCCTGTGATGCTGGTACTCTTCTGATGGCAAATGATTTGAGTGCCAAAGCCATTGGAATAGGTAGTATGAAGGTAAAGATGTTTGACAGAGTTGTGAGAACATTGGTGAATGTTAGACGTGTTCCTCAACTTAGGAAAATTTTAATTTCTTTGGGGGCTTTGGACACTTTGGGTTTTGCGTATTCTATCAAGGGTGGTTTTATGGAAGTCAATAGAGGTGCTTTGGTATATGAAGGGTTAGAAATTGAGGAATTTGTACAAGTTAATTACGAAGACAGTTGTAGGTGGAATTATGAATGTGGAGCCACATCAAGAAAGGTCTTCATCAGTTGTGAAAGAAGTTACAAGAGTTAAAGAGTACAACAAGGTGAAGGTGACGAATGAGGACAAACCATGGAAGAAGAAGAAATCGGTTTCCTGTGTCAAGTTTGATGAGAGTTTGAACTCGACGTATGTTTATTCTTTTGTGTCCTCTTTATTTCTATTCGAGTTTATTTTTTTGCTGCGTTTTGGGTGTGGGGGTATTTTCCCCTACAGTATTAATACATGTATAAATGTATTTGAGATTTCGAGAAAATGAATAAAACATCAACAAAATTAGATAGAACTAAGAAGACCCTTAGGAATCATCAAATAAGAGGATTTCAAATTAGAAAAATTGTACAAACCCGTGGAGAACTTTCTCCAATATGGTCATCGAGAAGGGACAAACGAAATCACCTATATTAAGCTCTATTAAAGAATTTTTGTTTTTTATACTGTTGAAATCCATATGCATATCAATATTTTACCTGCTTAGGATGGCATCTAGGAAAATCCTTGATTTCTTAAATTAAGAAGATTTAGAATTACCGATCTAGCGGTTGAAAGGAGATAAGACCAAAGGAATCAAGGGCTAGAAATTTGCAAGTCCATGTGGTCTACCCTTTCCCTAAATGGCGCTAGTATTAGTGATGAAGCAAGCTTTGCTTCTTTGCTTCACCAAGACCAAATTATACAAATGACAAAGAGATTAGACGACATCATGCATGACACTGTGACGGCCCGACTTCCCAAGCCGGGTCGACACCATACATACTTGTACTTAACTTACTTGAAAATTTGAGACTAAATTTTTTAAAAAAAAAAAATAATTACATAAATTATTTTGTAGAGAAAAACTTATCATGCATACACACCAAACTGAAAATATATTCTCATGTCTTCAAACCACATACATGCATCCAAACATAATTTACTTTTTGAGATATATACATTTTAACTAAAAAAGCGGTTGCGGAAAATTTTGCGTAGTGGTATCCCACACCGCCCTTCACTCGCCGCATCATCCGCATAGCCCACCACTTAAGCTGCAGGTTTCTTACCTACAGTATGAAATATAAGAGTGAGCTTTCGCTTAGCAAGTACAAACATAATCTCACAAAACATTTCAATCACCTTAAAACATGCTAATCATCATGTAACTTATGCATGAACCATTTATTATTGATTGAATATCTTATGCTTCATTATAGACTCAATCTTTAACTTATTATCTTTTTTCAACATGTGGGCCCATAGTGTACGTACCAAAAGCGCGCAGCCTCCAGACAAAGCTAGGGTTTGCAAGGCCCTAACAGTTCTGGGAATTATAACTTGACCCTTCACGATCACGGAAGGTAAATATCACAACTGAAACATGTAGCCTCCATGATCACGGGAGGTTGGTACGACACCTTACTTGATTTATCTTACCATGTGGTTCAACATTAGTGAACATGCCTCATGATGTCACTATGTCATATCATACTTAACACTTGCCATAACATGGCATTCTTGAAAACATGGCATTTTTTGAAACCATGACATTTTTAAAACATGGCATTTTTGTCAACATGACATTCTTGTAACATGGCATAACATGTCATAGCATATCTTAGCATATTATTGCATGGCATCACATATCATAATATAACATAGCATGTACACTTGAAAATATGGTGTAAATAGCATAGCTTAACATAGCATATTTGAAAATAGTATTTACTATTTTCATACTGTAGGTGAGGTTTGATACTTGCCTGATATGCTATGTTCGGGGTTTTGTTACTTCAATTCAGATCGCAACTGCAGGTTACTTCCTACTATTAAAAAGAACATAGGATAAGGATCCTATAAAATGTTGGTGACCTATCCAACATTCATACACAATCTTAGTTATATGTCCCCCAATTACACACATGATAACTTATTGGATTACATTGGGTAACCCTTGAGGTGGTCAAACTTAGTCAACCAAAGTCAACATTTTTGGTCAACTATGGTCAACCCTCTATGGGTCAAACTTGGGATTTGGGCTTGGCCCAGTAACTCGGGTATCCTTCCCGGTTACCATATGTTATTATCGTTTTTCTAAACTTTGGCTAAAAAAAATCATTTCCTTTATCTTGGAAAATTTGGTAAGTTTAAATCCAAAAATTTAACTTATAAAATCCGTGGTTTTCAAAGTATGACTTTATAAAAACCATTAAAGGCTGAAAACTGCATTTGGCACAGTTTTCATAGTCAAAACAGGGGTGTTGGTGCAAAAATACAGTTTGTCTGCATTGTTTTAGAAAATCCCGTGCAGGAATTTCCTGTTCCCTGCACAGTCTTTAGAAATCCGTGTCAGTTTAAAAATCCAATTTGAATTTGTAAAAGTTGTCTTCACGAAAGTTTTAGCTCTCGAAAAATCCTAAAACTTTTGTGTTTCATGAAAAATTTAATTCGGACTTTACATGTTCATATTGCCGTTTGAACTCACCTGGCCGTGCATAAATCCTGGGCACGGTCAGGCTCGGGTTTTTGCAAAAACGAAGGCCTTTGGAGCCTTATTTTCAAAAACTGTCCGAGATTTCCTCTAGGAAATTCCCTTCTCTACAACTTTTATGTTTTACGTTTATCCCAATTCGGCCTCCAAAGGCCTCAAGTTCCACTTTCCAGAAAACTGGCCAGTTTGTATCCGAACTGGCAGTTTTTGTTCTTAAATTCATTTTACGTCCTATTTCGCGCAATCTACCTCAACCGTACATACAGGAGCCTAGAAAGCAGACATGCAGCGTTTTCTAACGTCCCAAACAAATGTTCATGAGATCCGTTCACCTCCATGCAAACCACAAACGAAAATTGCCTTCCTAAGGTTTGCATGGTTCTAAATTCATACAAAGCATACCATTCATCAACAATCATTACATCAAACACTTAACATGCATAATCAAGCACAAACTTAAACATACTTGGGGACATATAACTTATCAAACACCTAGCATGCGATTTTAAAAATCAATCAAGCATAAGCATAAAACTATGCAAGCTCATAAATCAAACTCATAAATCAACCACCCTTATTACCTAATCAAGCACCACACCTAAACTAATCTAGGGCAATAAGTAAATTGAGCTTATGCTCTTACATCCAATGGCTTGAAATACACTTAAATTTCCCAAATTGAAGCTTAATTTAAAGAGTTTGAGGTCTAGGGAAAATTGCCTTTATTAACTCAAGATTTGGCTAGGGTTTGGCTCACAAAATCTCCCACCCCCTTGGACACCTTCAAAACCGATTGTTACTACACCAAATGGCACCAAAATTTTGGATGATCTCTTGGTGTTTGCTTGAACCAAAACCAGCCACTAACCACTCTCAATTCTCCTCACTTTCCCTCCTTATCACAGCCGGCCACTAGGCCTAGAAAAGGGCACAAAAATTTTTCAAAACCCTTGCTTGTTGTTGTAGAGAAAAACCGACCACCCTAGCACTAAAACCCCTTTGGTTCTCAAATTTTTCTTTGTTCTTGCTCACACTTGGAAGTCCGGATTTCTTGAGAGAGAAAATGGCAAGAGTTTGGCTGATTTTTCCCAATTTCTTGGACCAAAAACTGACCCCCCCTTGTGGTCTAATTATAGGTGAAAAAAATGAGTCCCTTTGCAAATATTTTTTGGTTCAACTTTTGCTCATAAATCCTTGGAGCAAAATAATCATACTTTGACCCCTAAATGCACTACTAGAAAAAAGGGATACCACGACGGTTTTTAACCGTCGTGGTATCGATTCCACGACGGTTTTCCAATCGTCGTGGAATCCAGAGTTGTGGAATCTTTTGAGATTCCACGACGGTTTTTTAACCATCGTGTAATGTGGAAAAATTTCACATTCTGGCTGATTTTAAGACCATACCACGACGGGCCCATTTAAAAACCATCGTGGTATCCCTGGATACCACGATGGTCCCACCTGGAGACCGTCGTGGTATCCCTCGGGATACCACGATGGTCCCACCTCGGGACCGTCATGGTATCCCAGGATACCACGTCGGTTTTTACGTGGGACCGTCGTGGTATCCCGGGGCTACCTCGACGGTCTCACCGAGAAACCGTCGTCGGTGCGAATTTTTTTTTTTAAAAAAAATTTTTAGCAAATTCGTTTCATTTCTCACGGGTAGTAAATCCCGTATGTTAATACGTTACACATGCGATCGAATTTCCAAAAGTATTATGTAATTACTTAGATAAAATTGTACAACAACAACTAATATAACGATAGCTAGTGAAAATTCTCTATATTGTTTCTAGTCAATATTGTATAAACCGCATTACAAAATTAGCCCACTCGTTCCTAACCAAACTCATGTCAGCATCAGTATAAAAATCCTTGGTTTGAAGAACGGCTAGTCCATCAACAATATAGGTTATTTCTCGCATGTAAGCTAACACAAAATAACCGCATTCTACATAACCTTCCTGTATTGGACATCGAACGGTATCAATCAACGTCTGCCAGTTGCGTCGCTGTCTCATTCCACTTTCCACCAACACTTTCCAATCATTAAGTGCCCTATCAATTTGACAAATTTCAAAGCAATTACAATAACAATTATTTTATGTCTAATCATAGATATAAACACATAAAAGAATACTTACGTCGTAATTAGGTCTTTAAAATCATCACCCGGTGCGTTCCTAGAGGATTAAAGTACATGATCGAGTCATCCCACGGATCAATCACTGCCAATATCCAATGTTGGCCGCTATTATATGGCATAAGAAACCGCTTTCCCTTTGGTGCGTTTCTTATGATCTGTATAATACAGTCGGCCCTCTCTCGAACGTAGGTGGCCCGATCTACATTCTGCTGAACTGGTGAGACAAGGACTGGTGAAATAAACTCGAACTGTTGATCCATACCTGTTCTTGCACAACACTCGACTAAGTATCTGCAAAATAAGTAGGCACACTTGTTACGGAAAAACAACATATATAAGATTAAGAAGATAAATAATTAAATTATTTAAGGATAAATGTATTACATGATGTAAACCATTATGTTGTTTGCACTAATTTCTTTAAATGAAATGAAATGATATACATCTTCAAACCCAATATATATGGGCATCTCATCGCCCATGACGAAGTGTTGTTGTGGGCAGACTATTTGTGTACCGTCCCGCATGGAACTTTGTACGTAAAATGCCAAAGGTCTCAATTCGAAGGAAACATCATTAAGGTTAAACGAAGGCATTTCTTCTTGCGTCGGTTGTTGTTCTACCTCCGGTTGTGACTGTATTTTCTTCCTCCCTGCTCTCTTTTTCGTACGTTTGCTTCCCTCAGCCTGTCTTTCAGGAGCACGACTGGGACCTTTACTTGCCTGGCTCAAACTAGTTTGCACGACGACTAAACTTTTCGGCCAAGCAACAAACCCACCGACAGCTTCTTCTACAGATGTGGCTTCGTTTGTCGGAATTGGTAGGAGTGCACGATTTATTTTTGGGACCGTAATTGTCACTCGTACATTCTCCTCACCTAAAGGAATCCCATGGACTGTGTCGGTTGGAACACAGTCCACGTATGCCCTGCCGATTGCAACAAGAACGACTCCTCCGTTAACTAAATCAGGAATAAAGAGCTGGCATTCCTTACTTGCGTTCGGCATGGGATTCGGATCCGACGGCCCAGCTTCTTTTTCATTCAAAGTGCAACTAGCTTTGAAGCTGTTGTGTTGATCTACAGTCGGTGCGGTCATCTCCTCGGCCATAGTCTCTCGGTTAATGCCGTGCTTCGCACAAAGTTCCTGTACGGTTCTTTCCAATGCGGCAATCTTTAGTTTCATATCCGAGACTTCATCTTTTTGCCTTGACGGATGCACAAGGTTGAAGTATTGCGACTGCTTGACAAACTTAGATTGACCCCGAATCCGTCCTGAATGCTCGGCATTGCCTAATGCCTTGGTCAATATGTCCTCTGTCCCCACAGATTCAAAACTTCCTTGTGTCTCTTGTTGAGTAAACTCGTCCTGTAACAATTAGAGAAAATGTTATGAACTTGCAAACATAAAAGAGTTTACGGAATGATTATACTATAAATGGATTCGAAAACTTACTATATGCTCGGCAATATTTTTAAATTCTTCCTTCTTGAATCCTCCATCGGGTTTGACGCGCATGTCCAGCCACCTGTCATACCGTTTTGCATATTCTCCAAACTTTTCGAACTGCATCCCAATAATTAGCGTTAGTAAACATAAGCGAATAAATTGGAAGTACAACATACCCTTTACACAATTTGTCCAAGTAAATAGCCTACATGAGCTTGGTCACGTTTCCTATAGCCGTCGCGGCCCCCTGTTGATCCGTATTTGCTCTTCTTTCTTATCTCACTTCCTTGTTTGGACAGTCGTCTGAATTCCGGGGTACGTCGGTACTCAATGAATTTTTCCCAATCATCCTGGGTGATAGTGGGGTAATTGTGAACAAGTTTTGGCGGTCGTTGCCACACATTTTCGTCATCAATATGATCTCTGACAAAAGCTTGGTAGAGATCGTATCGAAAACATTTAGCTGACTCCCCACAAGACTTCAAAATTCCTCTTTTGTTGGATTCGTCAACAGTGAATGAAGTTACAACTTCCATCCACACTAGTTCTTTCCTTGGAGCTAAATCTGCACTTCTAAAGTCGGATATCCAAATGGGTATGTGATCTCGAGCAAGCGCTCCAATCCAACTCTGTAATTCATCACCTGCCTTCCCTATAGGTTGCCCTTTACCGTCAAACGAAACTTCAATTCGTTCCCCCTTTGTCCTCACTTGGTGGACTCTTGTCATTAAAGTCGCTCTTCGTCGACCATCTTCCTCGGGATTGAATATAGGTGAGTTGGTTCGGCGAGGTTTTCCAACATGAGTTTGCGTTGAGCATTCCTCCTCGTGATCTTGCGACATTTTAAATCAACCTAATGCAACTCTAGACCGGTGGCCATTCACAAATGAAAAAAATTTGTCATCGAATTTAACTTGTAATCATGGCACCCAAACACATAAAAAGATTGTAAATCCGTCCAACTTAACATATACTATTTACTTATATTTATAGAAATAACATACAACATAACCAATTATGCAATTTATCGAGAATGTCAAATGCTAAAATATAAGTGTCAAAATCAACCATTTTCCCGCAAAATCCCCCATTCCGTGCCTTACCCACGGAGTTTAGTTCAATCTAAAACTAATTAGAACGCAACTCTACAATTTAGCCAACATGGCATACACGAAAATTTAACTAACACATTAAAAACTTATCCGGAAAATTGTCATTCTCCGTACGTAACACAAACTTTTTAATTCAACATAAAAATAAATCGAACTAGATTTCGGATTTGTTCACACATGTCAAATTGATAGCATATATAGAAGTCACATAATCACAACATGCAAATAAGTTTTCCTATGCAAATAAGTCTCCATGATATAGGCAATTTGTCGAACATGTCCTATGCAACAAAATAGCATGCAAAAACAAAGAATATATTAATACGTTAATTCACCCAAGATTATAACAACAATCAACCAAAATAATCTCCAAAAACCGTTAGATGAAAAACTAATTTGGGCTTACCAAGAGGCCGTGGGGCGTGGGCGACGGCGAGGAGAGAGAGAGGGAGGCCGTGGGTCGTGGGCGACGGCGAGGAGAGAGAGAGGGAGGCCGTGGGTCGTGGGCGCCGGCGAGGAGAGAGAGAGGGAGGCCAAACGGTCGTGGGCGATGGCGAGGAGAGAGAGAGGGAGGCCGTGGGCGACGGCGAGGAGAGAGAGAGGAAGGCCGTGGGTCGTGGGCTATCGAAGGAGAGAGAGAGAGAGAGAAAAATTGGCTTGGTGGTCGGCGTCGGCGAGGAGAGAGAGAGAGGAAACTAAGAGAAAAATGGGAGATTGCCAAAAGTTAGAAAGAGAATTAATGGAGATTGGGAAGACAACTAATGCAAAATAAGGGGGAGAATGCCGAAAAAGTAAGGGAAATAGAGATGGGAGAGGACAAAAAATTAGAAATTGGCACAAAAAAAAGCGCGCGCACGTTTTTCGGGGGAAATTTAAATTCCCCGGATACCACGACGGTTTCCATGGAAACCGTCGTGGTTTTTTTTTTTTTTTAAATAAAAAAAATAAAAAAAAATTCTGAAATTTTTTTTTTATTATTAATTTATGAAACCACGACGGTTTCCATGGAAACCGTCGTGGTTTCGTGGAAAATTTAAAAAAAAATTTCGAAATTTAAAAAAAAAAAAAAAAAAAAAAACAAAATTTACGATACCACGACGGTTTCGCGAATAAACCGTTGTGGTATCTGGAAACCACGACGGTTTAAATAAGAAACCGTCGTGGTTTCATTGTTAAAAAATACAAATGGGTTTAATATGATACGACGACGGTTTAAAAGATTAACAATCGTGGTATGTCAGATTATAAAACCATCGTGGTTACGTCGAGAATAATATTTAACATAAACTTTTGTCCACCTATAATCCCACAAGCGGGCACACTTGTGTGTTATGCACGAGCCAGCCCACATCAATAACTCCTGTTATTCTATTAATTCACACATGTATAGTGAGCATATATATAAATAATTAATATATTGTACATGTGCACAATTAACATATTAATTTGTATATAACAACTTCTACACGAATTATATACAACGAAAAATAAACTATCAAGCTTTTTTGTTTTTCTTTTTGGGCTTCTCAACTCTTGTCCACTCGACATCTAAACGAAGCAAGTGTGAGGTATCATCGTCCAAATCATCAATCTCCTCGACCGGTGGCAGTCCGCTTGTGAAAGATGGAATGTCGGTGCAATCTTCAACATTTTCTTGGTCGTCACCGTGCATTTTTTGCTTCATTGGCACAACTAAAGATAAATCTAAATTATCTGGATCCGTTGTGTAAAAGACCTGGACCGCTTGTGACGCCATAATTAAAGGATCATTTTTGTATCCCAAATGCCTAAAGTCCACAACCGTCACGCCGTCCCTATCAATCTTAACAAAATTATTGTCAGCCCAATTGCATTTAAAAAGTGCTATCCGCAAGCCGCAATAATCTAGTTCCCAAATATCGTCAATGAACCCAAAGTAGTTCATGCTACCGTATACCGGGTTCTTGTCCTTTGCGGATGAAATATGCATAGACTCAGCACGGAGGCTGACACCACTATTTTGGACGGTATGCTTCGCATCTCTTTCGCGAGTGTAGAAGGAGTAGCCATTGACAGAGTACGATGTATATCGTGTGACTATCGATGACGGTCCTCTTGCTAGCTTCATTAAGTCTTGGGAAAGGCCAGGCTTCATATGCAAATGTTTTCTTAGCCACTCCCGAAATGTCCGGTTGTGCTCATCTTGAATCCACTTCTCAGATCTGGTTTTCCTCGGATTCGCAACTCTTAATTCCGCCATGTGAACTTCAATGAAAGGCTCCACTTCCTTAGCATTGTGCAAAACGTACAGACAAGCCTTTTCCCATTCATCTCGATTTACTGGTGAATGAACGCCCACGGATAGTCCTTTCGACGTAACTTGACCACTCGTTGGCAACCCTATTGGGTCCGCGTTAGACAAATACTCGGAGCAAAATTCAACTGACTCCTCGGCTTTGTAGTTTTCCACTATACATCCTTCCGGCCTATTTCGGTTCTTCACATAGCCCTTGAAAGCCTTCATGTACCTTTCGAAAGGATACATCCACCTCATATGGACCGGTCCACATAGTTTAACTTCCCGAACTAAGTGCACCGTTAGGTGGATCATGATATCAAAAAAGGCTGGTAGGAAATACTTCTCAAGCATGCACAATGTCATCACCAATTTCGATTGCAACGGATCAAGCATCAGTGGATCAATTACCTTCGAGCATATTGAATTGAAAAATGAGCATAACTTCGTAATTGCATATCACACATCTTTCGTTAAAACTCCCCGCAATGCAAGAGGTAATAATTGTTGCATCAAGATATGACAATCATGTGTTTTCATTCCAATGAGCCTCAAATCCTTCATCGACACCAACCTTTTGAAGTTGGAAGAGTACCCACTTGGCACTTTCACGGACGCAAGCCATTCACAAAGCTTTCTCTTCTCTTGTCTCGATAATGTGTGCTTTGCCGGAGGTAAATATGTGCCGTTCGATCTTTTCTCGGGGAGCAAATTTGGCCTAATCTTCATCTCTTCAAGATCCAACCGTGCCTTTTCACCGTCTTTAGTTTTGTTTGGAATGTCAAGCAACGTGCCCACTATCGATTCACAAACATTTTTCTCAATATGCATAACATCTAAGCAATGACGAATGTAGAGTGACTTCTAATATGGAAGTTCGTAAAAGATTGACTTCTTCTTCCAAGGTCCATCGACATCCGGAGCCTTACGTTTTCTCTTCCCCAAAACTACTTTCACATCTTTAACCATCTCATAAACGGCTTCGCCTGACAAAATCCGAGGAGCTGATCTTTCTTCGGTCTTACCATCAAAAGCCTTCTTTTGTTTGCGGTATCGATGATTTGTTGGCAAGAATCTCCTGTGACCGAGGTAAACGGTTTTCTTACCATTCTTCAACCGGATGGAAGATGTTTCCTTCATACAAACTGGACAACCAATAGACGGTTTCCATGATACCACGACGGTTTTTCAAAACCGTCGTGGTATCCGGGGAATTTAAATTTCCCCCGAAAAACATGTGCGCGCATTTTTTTCTGTCAATTTCTAATTGTTTGTCCTCTTCCATCTCTATTTCCCTTACTTTTTCGGGATTCTCCCCCTTATTTTACATTGGTTGTCTTCCCAATCTCCATTAATTCTCTATCTAATGTAACGACCCGCCTAGCACAGGCCGTTACCATACATACATACGTGTATTTCGTACTTACTTATATGACATAAACAGCGGAAATTTTTTTTTTTTTTTTTTTATACAGTGTGACACTCACACGAATACGTACATAAGATATAACAAATATTAATTATAGTCGTTTGGCGTATCTTAACTTAATAAACATAAATTCAAAACACGTAGCGGTCCTATAATTCCCACGGTTCACAGTCCGCCAAGCCTCGCCCCTCCATCTTGTATCAGCAATTGCTAGCAGGTTGCTTACCTACAGCATAGACGTAAGACAGTGAGCTTTCGCTCAGCAAGTACAACTATCCTAAACCGCGACACAACACAATAAGACACACATACATAACATAGCATAATTTAATCATTGCATACATCATATAGCTTAACATTTCATAACATATCGTAATTTATCATACATATGCATGAGCCATTTATGCTTTCTTATGCTTTCTTATCCATTCATAACTTACTTTCTTAGCTTATCTTAACATATGGGCCCCATAAGTGTCCGTACCGGGCGCGCAACTATGAATTGGTTGGGGCGGCCAGTCCAATTCCAACTCAATCCACAGTCCAACCCGACCTAACGCGGGTCGATACGACACAGGCAACTTGCTTGCCATCATAACATTCTTTATCTTGCACTTAATCTCATTCTTAGTTAATCAGTGAACATGCTTCGTGATGTTCCACATAATTAAATCATAGCATATTTTAATCTTAACATGTTTCTAACATTTTTCATAACATTTTCATTAGCATATAACATTTTACTTTTCATAACATATTTCATGACATTTCATAAAGCATAGCATATAATCATAACATTTTGTAACATTTCCTAAATCCTAACATATAACTTTTATAGCACATTTAGCATGTAACACTTCATTACTCATAGTACTTAACATTTCATACTTAGGCAAGTATACACAACAAAACCTATGCTGTAGGCGGAGTTGTACTTACCTTGTTTGTGATGGATGTGTCCACTGTCTAACTTGAGTTCGTCGGGACACCGTCGTATATTATATTCTGAGATTGAACAAAAGTAAGGGTTAGAAATGTTGGCAGTATACCCAACATTCTTATATAACCTTAGTTATATTCCCTTACTTAATTTTACGTTATCCTACTTGGTTACATTGAGTAACCCTAGGATTTAAATCTAATCTAATCGACTTATTTTTATTTTAGTTTAACTTTAAATTTTAAAATTCATTCTTGTTTTCTTTTTAGAAAACCTTATGTTTTTGGTACAAAGTCCTTTATTTTACTTAAAAATTGGAAATCGTAAAATAAAATTCATAAAAATTATTGACTATTGGAAACTGTCATTGGAACAGTCTCACAATATCATTTGTCAGTTCATATAAAATTTTTCCTCTTTCTGTACTGTTTTGGGAAATTCTGCACAGGAATTCCCTATTTCCTGTATAGTTTTTGAAATCCATTTCCATTTAAAAATCTAAACAGATTTTCCAAAAGTTTTCTTCACGAAAGTTTTAGCTATCGAAAATCCCTATAACTTTCATGTTTTGAGGAAAACCCAGTTTCGCTCATATCTTTGTCAGTTTTCATTTGAAACTGACTGGTCGTGTATAAAGTCTGGGCACATTGGTCTCGGGTTTTCATGAAAATGGAGGCCATTGGAGCCTCATTTTGGAAAACTGTTCTCGTATCCCCCTAGGAAAAACTGTGTTCTACAACTTTCATGTTTTGAGTTTTTCTCAATTCGGCCTCTAAAGGCCTCAAAATTAACTTTTCCCGAAACTGGTCAGGATCCACCCGAACCTGACAGTTTTTCGGTTTAGATTTCATTTTACGTCCTAAACGCGGAACCTAGCTCGACCAGCCACCGCGGGAGCTCTAATACACACATGCAGCGGTTTATAACGTTCAACATTCATCTCTCACATCAACATAAACATCATGCATAAATTTATAAAACCCTAACCAAACATCAAACACCTAACATGCATATTTTTGCAACCACCAACAAAACCCTAACCTATCAAGCACAAACCCTAATTTTTTTTAAACTAAGGCAGCAATAAACAGTGAGCTTATGCTCTTACAACCAATTACTTAAATACATTTAAATTTCCTCAATTGAAATTTAAATGAAAAGCTTATAGATCCAAGGATTTTACCTCAATTTCGGGTCCAAAATTAGCTTGCTTCTCTTCTCCTTTTTTCTCCCTTCACAGCCGGCTTTCCTAGGGAAATTGGCTCCCCAAAATGTCCAGCTCCCTTGCCCAATTTCAGGTCACCAATCTTGCTAAAATCCAGCCACACTTTGGATCCAAAAATCCAGTCCAAACTTGCTTGGTTCTCCCCCCCTACAACCGGCCTTGGTTAGGGAATTGGGCACCAAATTTTTTTTCACTCTTCTTGCTTGCTCCTCAACCAAAACCGACCCTTACTCTCCTAATTTGCTCTTGATTTAGGCTAGGATTCCTCTCTTTCCTTCTCCCTCAAATCCGGTTTTGGTGGGTAAAGATTTTGGCAAAGTTTAGTTGCTTTTCTCTAATTAATTTGATTTTTCGGATCACCTATTTATAGAGGTTGGAGAAGTTCTTGAAATTGTAAATTAACCCCACAAAATCAATATTTGCACATTGGGAGGGGGGTATGTGGCCGGCCACCAAGGCCTAGAAGACTCTAAAAATTCTTTCCATTTTATTAATTAATACAATGATGCAATAATTAAAAAGGTGGATGATATCATCCACCATAAAGGTTGTTTGGCTCTTCTCCAATTGTACAGTCCATTTTTATGTTAACACAGGTATTTCCAATACTGGATTTACTTATACACAGTATTGGTTTACTGAACTGCAGTCCAAAATTCATCTGTGTAAAAATGAACTGTATAAAAATTTTCTCATAACTTGGAACCACTTGGCCCAAGATACTCTAATTAATGTGCTTGATTTTCTATGGTGGTTTTGAATCCTAAACATATCGTTTTTAGATATAAAAACGGCTTTACACAGTACGATTCTATACTACGAATTATTTAATCGTACAGCCTTTTTCATTAACTTTTTGAGTCAATTTTTGGCTTTCTCGTCCGCCATTGACTTTCTTGTCAACCGCTGACTTTCCCGCCAAACTTTGACTCCCGTGGTCAACAGTTGACTTTTTGGTCAACCATCGGCGTTTTTCGGTCAAACTTTGACCAACATAAAATTTTTTTTGCGATTTAGCTCGTTTTTGCCTAAAAAGTCATTTGCTTGACTCAGCAATCATTTTCGAGTCTTATAAAATCATAAAACTCACAAAACGTAACAAAAACCTTAACCGGCTTTTTCATGCATATCTTCAAATTTTGTACAAGTTTCTTAAAACAAAAGAAATCGTATTATTGTAGAAATACTTGGTATTACATCTAACTTTTGGCAATCTCCCATTTTTCTCTTAGTTTCCTCTCTCTCTCTCCTCGCCCACGCCGTCCACCAAGCCAATTTTTCTCCCTCTCTCTCCTTCGGTAGCCCACGACCCACGGCCTTCCTCTCTCTCTCCTCGCCGTAGCCCACGGCCTCCCTCTCTCTCTCCTCGCCGTCGCCAACGTCGCCCACGGCCTCCCTGCCTCCCTCTCTTTCTCCTCGCCGTCACCCACGAGACCCACGGCCTCCCTCTCTCTCTCTTCGCCGTCGCCCACGAGACCCACGGCCTCCCTCTCTCTCTCCTCGCCGTCGCCAACGTCGCCCACGGCCTCCCTCTCTCTCTCCTCGCCGTCCGCTTGACACGATTTACAGCAACTTCATCGACGAACTTCCCGTGGTACGTAGAATATGCGCCTGAATCTATGCAATTCAGTTCGTCTTTTTTAATGATTTTTCTGTTAAAGATTTGGTTAATTTTGATTGAAGTTGATGTGTGTGATCCACAATGTTTATTTTGCGCGTTTTTTGCATTTTAGTATTTTAATATGCACCAAAATCTATGCAATACACTTTTCTTATTTGTTTCTTTTTATTTTAATTTTTTCTTGTGAAGTGTGTACGGATGAAATGCTTTGTGCTAGCAGTACTACTTTTATCCCATATATATATATATATGTATAATATAATGTAATTTGAGTATAAGCACGTGGACTGAAACTTGCCTATCAATTGTTGATTGCTCACCTTTTCTTTTTGCCTTTGCTTTTTCTAAAGGTTAGTTATAAGCTTTTCATAGTAGATTTTATTGGTCAATTGTAATTGTTCATTATTGTTCCACATTTGATATTAAAAGGAAACGTTTTTTATGAATTGGTTTTTGCGGGAAGGACATACGATTGTATCATGGTATCATTGGGTTGTGTTACGTACGGAGAATGTCAATTTTCCGGATAAGTTTTTTATTGTGTTGGTTAAATATTCGCGTATGCCATGTTGGCTAAATTGCCTTGATGCGTTCTAATTATTATTAGATTAAACTAAATTCCGTGGGTAAGGCACGGAATTGGGGATTTTGCGGGAAAATGGTTGATTTTGACACTTATATTTTAGCATTTGACATTGTCGATAAATTGCATAATTGGTTATGTTGTATGTTATTTATATAAATATAAGTAAATAGTATATGTTAAGTTGGACGGATTTACAATCTTTTTATGTGTTTGGGTGCCATGATTACAAGTTAAATTCGATGACAAATTTTTTTCATTTGTGAATGGCCACCTTACTAGAGTTGCATTAGGCTGATTTAAAATGTCGCAAGATCACGAGGAGGGATGCTCAACGCAAACTCATGTTGGAAAACCTCGCCGAACCAACTCACCTAGATTCAATCCCGAGGAAGATGGTCGACGAAGAGCGACTCTAATGACAAGAGTCCACCAAGTGAGGACAAAGGGGGAACGAATTGTAGTTTCGTTTGACGGTAAAGGGCAACCTATAGGGAAGGCAGGTGATGAATTACAGAGTTGGATTGGAGTGCTTGCTCGAGAGCACATACCCATTTGGATATCCGACTTTAGAAGTGCCGATTTAGCTCCAAGGAAAGAACTAGTGTGGATGGAAGTTGTAACTTCATTCACTGTTGACGAATCCAACAAAAGAGGAATTTTGAAGTCTTGTGGGGAGTCAGCTAAATGCTTTCGATACGATCTCTTCCAAGCTTTTGTCAGAGATCATCTTGATGACGAAAATGTGTGGCAACGACCGCCAAAAGTTGTTCACAATTACCCCACCATCACCCAGGAGGATTGGGAAAAATTCATTACGTACCGACGTACCCCGGAATTCAAACGACTGTCCGAAAAAGGAAGTGAGATAAGAAAGAAGAGCAAATACGGATCAACAGGGGGCCGAGACGGCTATAGGAAACGTGACCAATCTCATGTAGGCTATTTACTTGGACAAATTGTGATAAGGGTATGTTGTACTTCCAATTTATTCGCTTATGTTTACTAACGCTAATTATTGGGATGCAGTTCAAAAAGTTTGGAGAATATGCAAAACGGTATGACAGCTGGCTGGACATGCGCGTCAAACCCGATGGAGGATTTAAGAAGGAAGAATTTAAAAATATTGCCGAGCATATAGTAAGTTTTCAAATCCATTTATAATATAATCATTCAGTAAACTCTTTTATGTTTGCAAGTTCATAACATTTTCTCTAATTGTTACAGGACGAGTTTACTCAACAAGAGACACAAGGAAGTTTTGAATCTGTGGGGACAAAGGACATATTGACCAAGGCATTAGGCAATGCCGAGCATTCGGGACGGATTCGAGGTATCACCGGGATACCACGACGGTCCCACGTAAAAACCGTCGTGGTATCCTGGGATACCACGACGGTCCCGAGGTGGAACCGTCGTGGTAACCCTCGGGATACCACGACGGTCCCTCCTCGGGACTGTCGTGGTATCCCAGGATACCACGACGGTTTGAATGTGGGACCGTCGTGGTATCCAAGGATACCACGACGGTTTTTAAATGGGCCCGTCGTGGTATGGTTTTAAAATCAGGCAGAATGTGAAATTTTTTCACATTACACGACGGTTAAAAAACCGTCGTGGAATCTCAAAAGATTCCATGACTCTGGATTCCACGACGGTTGGAAAACCGTCGTGGAATCGATACCACGACGGTTTTTAACCGTCGTGGTATCCCCTTTTTCTAGTAGTGTATTCTGTTTAAAAATTAACTAAAATGACTATTGTAACAATATTTTAATAGTTTATGTGCATTCTCTGTTCCTTTTTTTGTAGCTAAAATGATTATAAACTATTAAAAACGTTACTACAGTAATTTTTTTGTTAATTTTTAACGGAATCTGTAGTTGGTATCACTTTTTGATCAAATTATTAACAGATTTCGTCAAAAAATTGATAGAAATGACTATTATAACAATATTTTAAAAGTTTACGAGCATTCTAACTGTATAAAAAAAAATTATGAATTAAAGTTATATAAAATTAAAAGTTAAGGAACTAAATGAGCAATTCATGAAAAACCAAAAATTCCAGACTTTACATGCGACTATGGTCAAATTAGGACACCTCTAATACATTTTCGATTACAGTTTCGTTCCTTTTCTTCCTGCTTTCGTTTTGACCGTTTATCCCTTTCTACAAGTTTGTCTAGTTGACTATTCTACCAACCCAAAAAAAAAGAAAAATAAATAAAATAATTTAAAATTGCTTGTCTTTTGACTGGTGACAGGTCATTTGGCCAATGTTTAGTGTAAACTACGGTCCAAAGAAAAATGTCTATGAAAATGTTTATTATGGGGTCCACAGATGTATAAAGGTCTTGGCATATAGAAAATAATTTGTGTAACGCAAATTACGAAAAGCACCCCTAACAAGTATTGTATTAGTATGAGAGCATCTTTAATATAATGTTAAATTATTATATGAGTGATAAATTTTAATATTTGGATGGAAAAAACTCTTTTATAGATTATTATTTTTGATATTAAATTTGTCATATACTAAAGTTTGTAGAAAATTTATAACAAGATATAACAAATGTCAAATTTAATATTTGATTATTATTGATTAATGTCTATTTTTTCATGTAATCATTATAATGTAAAAATAGATACAATCTTGAAAATAAAATATTTGTTCATCAACCAGTGAATAAAACCAAAATGAACCGCGACAATTCATTAATTAAATAATTTAACTAATTGATAACCGGCAATTAGAGTTTTGAGTACATAGGCCCACCTGGACCCATGCAAGCTCTACATTTCTCTTGCTAAAACATAAGAATAATCTCAACTAATTAGTTGGTCATAACATCGTTGAATCGTTGTTGTAAAATTGGCCACCGACAGGATAATTTTGTATTGTTGAAAATGGCCAAATAAAAAAGTCGGGGACATCTGGATGACAATTACCAGATGACGTTGAATTTTTATTGAATTTATATTTTATGTAACAAATTAAATATCAATTGTGCGTGGAAAAATTTTATTTTATAGGATAAAACAAGTACTGTGTAGTAATTGATTTTTTTCGGGTCGATGAAGATTAATTACGGGGATTAAAAAAATTATTCTTAATTATTTGAAACAAATAATTATAAGTTTTTAATTAATGGTAGTATTCGTGGTGAAAATTAATTGGAGTAAATTGCACTGGTAGATGTAGTAGGAGAACGACATTTGGCACCTGCCTGTACCACATGTCATGCGCACATGGGGATGTGCGTGCATCTACTCCTCTGCTAGGGGAGTAGGCGTGGTCCTCAATTAATGAGGGGCAGTGATGTAATTTTACATCTCGCTAACCCCAGACCGGTATTATAAATAGACCCTAATAAGTCTCCTAGTACATATTATTTTTTGCGTCCATCTACTATTCGTGGTCTCACCCTTTTCGAGAAGAAAAAACTCAACCATTAAGGATTGGATAGAGAAAACTGATAAAAGGGAGAATTGGCTGGTGCCCACAAACCGTTTTTTCTAAGTTGAAGAGAATAATGTGGAAGGTCTTGGGTAGAGAAGCCTTAGAGGATCTACAGCCCTATGAGGATTGTTCATTGTGTGAAACATTGACAAAACACTGTCCAAAAATATTAGCAATAGGGTAAGTTGTGCAATCCCGCATCTCCTAGGATTAGATATATGTGATGATTCATAAGTAAAGAGACCACTATTTAATAGTATGATACATTTTTAGGGTAAAGTTTTAAAAGTAAAGCTGTGCAGGCTGAGACCAAAAAATGGATAATATTATACCAAAAGAATGCATGAGTCATTACAAATAGAATCAGAGCTTATACCCAACTGGAAGTATGGCCAACAAGAAGATTGGCCTCTAAAAGGAGGGGAGATTGTGACAGTTATTTGTCCATGCAAGAAAAATAGTAAGCAATGCAATCTCACATCGCTTTGAAATGGATTACACCCAAGTATTCATACAATAAGTTAATAAGTATAGATTTCCTAAGTGATCATAGGGCATAGTATATATTGATATTGCTAACATGTTGTTAAGTTAATTGTAGGTGATAGCGACAAGGGCTTGAATACGCTTAAGAATTCATTTTTTAGGTAAAAGATAAGTAAAGTAATAATTATAAAGTTTTACATTAGTTTTATGTTGATTATAGGATGATAGATTACCCTGTATAATTGATTTGGTGTATAATAGGCTAAGGCATGAATAGATGAGTTTGAACGCCGTTAATTTAGAGGCTTGGACGAGCCTCGGGCGTCGATATACAGGTACTTTGGTGCCCCAAGGGCTCTTTTGAGCCCAAAATCCGAGCCCAGAGTGCCGCGACGCTCATGAAATATATGTGTATGTATGTGGACAAGAAATTAGTTTGGAAAAATATCTAACTTAATTTTTTTGTTTTTTTGTTTTTTTTGTTTTTTGTTTGTTTTGAGAATGAAAATAGTCAACTCTAATGTCAATATGCATATCTAATAGAATCAATATTAAACATGTGGTTAATTATGCTTCCGTTTGGAGCATAAATTTGAATGAGAATTTTAAATTAGTTGAATTTTTAAAAACTAATTATAATTTTTGTTGATATTTCAGAAAAAATAAAAATTAAGATAAAGCGAAGTATTTGGTATAACGTCTATACCATATGAAATCAAAGAGAGAGTTCAAAACCATATAGGTGTTGTTACCATATGTACCGCCAGATCCTTTTATTCTTCCGAAAGAAAGAAAGAAAAAAAAAAAATTCCACTAACTATTCCTTTTCATTTGGCAATGAATAGCCTCGCTGTGTGAACCTGAGAAATAACACAAGTTTGTTGGACTTTCCACCCGTAGAACGTCATCATATGTCTATGTCGCAAGTCTATGAGAAATACGACCGTTTAAAAGTATGCTTAGACACACTATTCTTGACGTGACAATTTTAATTACAATATTCTACTTCTTAACAACAGTTTACCTAAATGACCATGGTCAAATGCCGATAAAATTTGAAAAAAAAAAAAAAAAAACCTCTAAAAGCTACGTCTTTGCTAATCAACACAATATGAGTTCCCTCAAAAAAAAAAAAAAAAAAAACCACCAGAATACGGGTAACAGCTTTTAAAAAAAAAAAAATTTATAAATCATCAATTTAACTAGTACAAAATCTAATTAATTCAAATTACTTAAATATAAATAATGTATACCCAAATCCAAACAATGAATAAATACAAGCATGATGACACGATAATAAAAATTTTGAGCCAGACATGACATGACACACGATTACATTGGGTCGGACTAAGCATGACTAAGGTGTATAGGTCGTGCTAGTCTCACAGTTTTAAGCTCGTAAACTTCACATGACACAATACGATATTAAGCACGACATGAAAATGAGATTAATTTGCTTTCGCCAATGGGCCATATTGCGCCTAAGGATTTAATCTTAAACTGGCACGAGCGACACAAAACATTGACGGACCAAACCTGACACAACACGAAGCACACATGAATCTAGCAAATTATGGACCGGATTAACATGGCACGGCATGATTGACATCTCTAAAATAATAAAAAGAATGAGTGAAAATACATTTGAAATTTTTTAAAATTTGACTATGCGGTATGTGAAAAACAGTTTTTTAGTGTTTTTTGGAGGAAACTCGTGTTGTGTTGATCAGCAAAGAGTACTTTGTACAATTTTTGTAACTATGTTGGGCTGCTCATATTGAGACCATAACTCCAATCCAATCACTCAAAGATTATGGTAACAAAACTACCTTAATTTTCCCTGGCCAAGCCTTTAAGTTAGGCTTCTTCGTTCCCGGAAAATCGAAGAACCAGTACTTAGGAATATGGTACAAAAGGAAACGCCAAACAGTCGTCTGGGTTGCGAACAGAAATATTCCGCTCACCGACTCAAACAGCGAATTGACTGTCTGGGATGGAAACCTTGTTCTTCTCAAAAGCACAAGGAGCATTGTTTGGTCCTCAAATGTATATAGAAACGTCACAAATAGTCCAGTTGCTCTGCTTTTGGACACCGGAAATTTTGTACTTTGAGAGCAAGAAAGTGCGAATTGGGACGAATTTAGATATTGAATAAATTTTATTAGAATCTTGTTACATATTATTATTTAAATATTGATGCAAATGATAAGTAATATTGAAAAATGTTATATAAAAATCACTTAGTTATAATATATTAAAAAAAATAAAAAATACAAACGACGTTAAACGTCAGGGTCCGAATAGCAGCTCATTCTGTATATATGTATATAAGATTTGGATTAAAAGAGAGAAATATATCTATCATATGTTGATTTTCAGCTGAATTGTCAGTGAGTATGATTCAAGTTCAGACTGATCACCATTTTTGTCAACCAAACTTTTCAAAGAGATGATCACGTACGTGTCATCAAACTTTTCCGTCTATTTATCTTGATTTCTTTTGCCATTTTCTCACAGTTCTCACTGAAGGCATCTCCATCAATTTTTCCTCATAATATTAATATTATTATTATTATTTGCCGAATTCTCTTCATATTAATTAGTCCAGTGGATTGGACATATTCAATGAATCGAGTAGCTAAAACTGGAATTCGCCTCACGTGTTTACTTAATCTTGTATCCATTTATAAACTTTTGGTCGTCAATTAAAAAAAGAGTTAATTACTTTGGTGGTTCCTAAACTGTTGATTACGTTTTGAAAACGTTTTGAAATGTCTCCGAACTCCTAAAAGTGATGTAAAAAGATCCTTTTTAATGAAACAGTTACTAATATTTACTTAGTTGTTCGATTAGTTCTTAAATTTTGATGTTTCTGACTTTTTTTATCCCAAATTTTTAGTAGATGTAAACCTCAAAATTTATATAACCAACAAAAAAAAAAACTTGAAAAATGGGAAAAATTGATCAGAAATTAAAAAAATCTGTCTCTCTCTCTAGAGAAAGAGTTCTAAGTTTTTTTTAATATTATTATTTTCTCAAGGTTAGTTTAGTAAATCCAATAAAATTTGAGGTTTCAGCTAAAAAAAAAAAATGGGGACCACAACATCATAAACACAATAATTTAGGGACTAATTAAACAATTATCTCTTAAAATAATTTAATTGATTTGACTAAAATGGACCAAGTAGAAGGAGAGAGCAAATTCGTAACCTCCCAAAATGGTAGGGTCTACCTGATGTGAGATACAGGATTCAACAGGACAGGTTGGATCTCATTTTTGAAAAATATATGCAAATCCACTATTATTTTCTATTTTTGTGTGCGAGTCCTGCCACAAACTCTCTGAGTATCAGGGACCAATCACTACTATCGCACTTTCTCCTTCAACAAAATTGCAAATGGAAATCCACCAAATCCACTTTCTCCTTCAAAAATATACGCAAATCCACTATTATTTTCTATTCTTTGTGCTCCTATCTCTTCCATACTACATGAAATTATCATTTGCGGCTCATATTGACACCATAACTCCAAACCAGTCCCTGCTAGACATAAACAAAACTACTTTAGTTTCCTCTAGCCAAATCTTTGAGTTAGGCTTTTTCTCTCCCGGCAAATCCGAGAATAGGTACGTCGGAATATGGTACAAAAGGACTCCTGATGTAGTTGTGTGGGTCGCAAACAGAAACAGTCCACTCACTGATTCGCTTGGGGAATTCTTAATCACCGGAGATGGAAACCTTGTTCTTCTCAACCAAAAGAAGAACGTCATTTGGTCATCGAATTCGTCATCAAGAGTTTTCGTGAAAAACCCTGTTGCGCATCTTTTGGACACCGGAAATCTTGTTCTCAGAGAGAGCGACAGCAATAGCTCTGGACGGTTTTTGTGGCAGAGTTTTGATTGTCCGACTGACACAGTTGTAGAAAAGATGAAGCTCGGATGGGACTTGAACACCGGTTTTGAACGATTTCTAACCTCGTGGAAAAGCTCCGATGATCCATCAACTGGAGATTACACTTACAAAATGAGCACCAAAGGGTTACCTCAATTAGTTCTTGCTATGGGGTCGACCAAAAAGTTTCGGACAGGTACATGGAATGGAGTTCGATTTAGTGGTGTTGACGTGCTGTGGAATAATGATTCTTCAAGCTTCAAATACACACTTGTTTTTAGCGAGAACGAGTCATCTTATATGTTCGAGTCCACAGTCGTCTCAGACGCAGTTACACGCCTGACTTTGAGTAATTCAGGGTTGCTTCAACGATTTCTGTTGGAGAAATCTAGCACAAAATGGTCTCTCATGTTCTCAAGGCCATATGAACCATGTGACGATTATGGTTACTGTGGTGTTAATGGTGTTTGTAGAATAAATGGAAATCCCATATGTGATTGTTTGGAAGGGTTTACTCCGATGTCGGAAGAAGATTGGAATGTGATAAATTTATCCAAAGGGTGCAAGAGGAAGACGCCATTAAACTGCAAGGAAGGAGAAGGATTCTTAAAAGTTGAGGGGCTGAAATTACCCGACTTGTTGGAGTTCTGGTTGGACAAAAGTATGAGCCTTAAAGAGTGTGAAGAAGAATGCTTGAAGAACTGTTCTTGCACAGCTTATGCGAATTCGGATATCAGAAGAGGAGGAAGTGGATGTATGATGTGGTTCGGTGACCTGATTGATGTCCGAGAATTCAAAGTGCAAGGCAGTGAGCAACCTTTGTATGTAAGATTATCTGCCTCCGAAATGAGTAAGTTATTAACCTTATGATTTTTCATTCTATCGGTCTAGTTTTTGATTCCCAAATATTACCCTTCATCTATTTTTATTTTCATAGAATCAATCCGTGCTGCGAATAAGACGAACTTAAAGGTCATACTAATAGCTTCCATCGTCTCTGGCATGTTTGTGTTGGTTGTCGTATTTTTGTGCGTAATTTGGAGACTAAGAAGAAAAGTAAGAGGTATGAAAATTCTTCCCACAAAGATTTTTCTTTTTTTATTGCTATATTATTAACAAACTAATTTAATTAACTATGAAATGTAATAGGCAAAGGCATGGATGAAGATATAGAATTACCTTTGTTTGACCTCGCTGCAATTACTCTCGCAACCAATAATTTCTCTCCTGCAAATATTATCGGAAAAGGTGGCTTCGGTTCTGTTTACCGGGTAACTATCATATATTTAAATTCAATTATTAACGTTCCGAAAAATATTACTGCATATCAAGATCAAGAATACATAAATTATTAAAAATACAGGGGAATCTCTCAACAGGACAAGAAGCAGCCATTAAGAGGTTGTCAAATGAATCGAATCAAGGTCTTACAGAGTTTAAGAACGAAGTAAACTTGATTGCAAAACTTCAACACAAGAATCTTGTCGCTCTTTTAGGCTGCTGCATTCAAGGAGACGAGAGGATGTTGATCTACGAGTATATGCCTAACAAGAGTTTGGATCATTTTATTTTTGGTTCCACCCCTCGACCTTATGCACATACTTAGCTTCCTTGATTTTAGTTACTTGATCTTTGAGCAATGCTCTGCCTTTTTTTCCGAAATTTGATAGGGCGTGAAGATGATGGGTCGGAGCATAGAAGGAGTACAATTTTGTCCTGGAGAAAGAACTTTGAGATTGTCATGGGTGTAGCTAGAGGACTTGTCTACCTCCATCAAGATTCCAAACTTCAAATTGTACACAGGGATCTCAAAGCAAGCAATATTCTACTCGATATCAACATGGTTCCTAAGATTTCCGACTTTGGTTTGGCAAGAATTTTCGATGGCGACGAAAAAGAAACTACAACTAGGAGAGTCGTCGGAACGTAGTAAGTTATAATCACATACTATCTCAAGCATTCAACAAGTTCAGTTCGGAACTTAGGTGCTAATTCTTTTGGTGCAGTGGCTATATGTCCCCGGAGTATGCAGTGGAGGGAAAATTCTCAATCAAATCCGATGTCTTTAGCTTCGGTGTGCTTTTACTAGAGACAGTGAGCGGAAAGCGGAATACTAGATTCAGTCACCCAGATCACCATCATAATCTTCTTGGACATGTAAGTTGAAGCAATAATTATTTATCATCTTCTATAATCTCTGATTTTTACAAACTACTAAAGATATTCGATCGAATTGTTGTAGGCATGGTTGTTATGGAATCAAGGCAAAGCCATGGAACTAATGGACGCACGCTTTGATAAGGATTCTATAGTTGAATCTCAACTACTAAGATGCATTCACGTGGGCTTGTTGTGTGTTCAGAAATTTTCTGAGGATAGGCCACCGATGAATTCGGTTGTTCTAATGTTGGCTAACGAGGGAGGAAAACTGCCCCCGCCGAAAGAACCTGGGTTTTTCATGGAAAGAAGCTCAGATAATGTTAACAAGGGCTCAATAACAGAGAACAGAGTGACCATCACTCAACTAAATGGTAGATAGAGTGTTAAAATTTCTAGATTGTATTAGATTATGCAATGTAGAACAAATTGTAGTAAATAATTTCTTGATTTTCTAGTACTTCAGTCGCATTTCTTATTATGGCGAGATAAGTTCTCCTTGTTATAATCAACACTCAACTTAAATCGTGAAATTTTCGTCGATTTTTTTATCTATAAAAGTGATATTTTGAGTAAGCACGTACATGAGTTGTTTTTGATATTTTCTCATTGCTAACTATAATATTTGTGGTTGCACTTTTTTTATTATTAGGGAAAACGTCATTCTAGTGCCCTCTATTTTGACTAAATATATGAGGTATTTTGATACCTTAGTGTTTGAAAATCACATTGAGGTCCTTTCAGGGGGAAAAAAAAAATATGGCACTGAGGTAGCCTGTTATTTAATTATATTAAGTGTAAAAATTTCCTCCTTATTCTTGTTAGAACCCTTAATAGCTAAAACCTTTTGAATTTAATGTAATAATTTCTTTAAAACTTTTAATTATTATGTGATAGGGACACGATTATCTAGGTTAAATTTTAGAAATCATTCGTCAATTTCAGTGTGAGGGACCAAAATAGCTAAAAAACAAAAGTTCAATGACTAATTTAATAAAATCAAAAGTTATGGGATCAAAGTGACAAAATATTCATAATTCAAGGACTAAACGGACAAATTACCCCTTACTTTTCCAAAATTTTTTACCTTGAACATAAGTCTCCAAAACTTAACTGGTCTCCAATACCTACATCTCTAAAACAGGAACTTTTGATAAATACTACAAAATCATGCCTTGGATTGATTTTTGTCACACAAGAAAAAACTCTTGCAAGAAATGTTATAGATGTCATCATAAATATTGATTTATCTATTTATTTTAAAATAACAAGTATAATTACTAATTGGTATCCATAATGCAACCATCTGGGTTACCAAATGATAACCAATTGGTTACCGATTGCCGATGAGTGACTAGTTGGTAACCACCACCGCGGACAGAGAACCAATTGATTATCCATTTGGTAACCAGTTGCTTACCGTCTGGAAATTTCCAATTCCTCCGGATTTTCTGGACTCCGCCACTGGAACATTTTCAAAAAACACCAAATTTATCATTGAAAAACTAAAAAATTTACCAAAAAATAACAAATTTCCACAAAAATCCCACCCCCCCCCCCCCCCCCCCACAATCCAAACACATAAAAGAAAAAATTTCAAAATCCACCAAAAATTTTATCATCTGAAAACTAAACAAAAACCACAAATATTCACCAATATTAAAAAAATTAATCCAAAACACCATAAAAATACCAAAATCTAAAAAATGAAAAAATTGAACGCAAAAATACAAGGTGCAGCTAGTGCTCCGATGACTTCTTCCGGCCTTCGGGTCTGAACAATGGTGATGGCAGAGCAACGGCGGCACACAATCGGGATCACGACTGGACTTGCACTGATGCCTTGCGACCGAAGCCATTGTGGGTTGAAATTCAAATCTTTGAAGACGAATTGCCAAGTTAAGCCAAATTATAAAAGTTCTTATGTACTACTTCTTGTTCAAATGCATTTTTCTAAGTACTTTCTTAGGGGGAAATAAAATGAAATCTTTGATATTAACCTTAATCCCAACTTCTTGACACTCACCGCATCAAGGCTTCAAAAGCCTTATTGTGATGCTAGATTTTTTTTTTTTTTTTTTTGGGGGGGGGGGGGGCGGGTTCTAAAATATGATTATATTACTTTATGTTATTTCTTATTGATATGATTTGATAAATTCTTTGTATAGGACACTCAATGACTACAGGTTAGAGAAGGGAATGGACATGACAATGTATCCTCGTTTTCAAATCATATTTGAGGTTTTTTTAGCCAAAAAAAAAAAAACCATATTGGAGGTTTATAACGGTCCACGTCAAACGGGAAAAGCAGAGTGTGGCTATTATATTTAGGTACGTAACATGCATGTGGGATGTGATTAAGAGTTGTTTATTAAACGTGCTTGAAAGCACTAATTTTACACTTGAACATATAACAGTAGTCCTAGGTGAACAGGGGAGTTTTGTAAATAGGTACATTCAATATTATTGATGAACTTATGTAGTTTGAAAGAATACTTTAGAAATATATATATATGTGTAGATTATTATATATGTTAATTTAATTCTTGAAAATTATGTGAAATTTGGAACTCTGAATGACAAACACACATGATAGGTTAGCAGTGGGAAAAGTGAAGAAAAAAATAAAAATAAAAATAAAAAATGAACATCAGTTTTAACTGAAGGACATAATTCTTAAAAAGTCGGTTTTTCTTTTTAAGGACATTTCTTCTGTTACAAAGCGTCTTTTGATGACGGTTTATGATGGTTTCTCAAAAACCGTCATCAAAATTATTATTTTTTTATTGGTACGCATTCATGTGCCATTAACCCCACAAATACTAATTATAAATGCCTGTCCAAATTAGAACCTAGGACTAAGGCTGTAACGACCCGGCTATGTAAACGTGGCCGTTACCTTACTTGCTTAATTACATCTTGGTTTTAAATACTTAAATTTACTGAAATTTTAGAGTAAAATTTTTTTTTTAAAACACAACGTAAATAAACTTATCCATATGGGTAAACTTTACCATGCATACATACTACTTGTTAAACCAGTTAAAAAAAAGTCACACATAATTCTTTTTAACCGGAGTCTTGAAATATCACATACATAGCATGGTGTATATGTTTATAGTTCAAAAGAGTTTGCGGAAAAATCTACGTAGTGGTATCCCCACCGCCTTTCACTTGCCGCATCGTCCATATGGCCCACTAATTAGGCTGCAAGCTTTTTACCTACAGTATGAAATATACTTATGAGCTTACGCTCAGCAAGTACAAACTTAATCTCACAAAAACATAACAAGTATCGTCTAGCTTATGCATGAACCATTTATTGTCGATTATGGATCTCTTATGTTCCATTATGGACTTATTATCTTGTTTAACATATTGGCCCTTTGTGTACGTGCCAGATGTGCACAATCTACATAAAGTTAGGGTTTACAAGGTTCTAACAATTCTAGGCATTAAAACATACATAACCCTTCATGATCTATGGAAGGTCTGAGAATCTTAAAACATACATAATCCTCCACGATCTATGGGAGGTTGGTACGACACTTAATTGTCTTGGTTTTGTCTTAGTCTTGTTATTTAATTCTTAATGAGGATGCTTAAAATCATACTTCCACATGAAGTCTTTAACAAAGACTAATTTCAAGACTAAGATTCTTAACTTGTGATCTTATTAGTCATGATGTATGTGATACGTAAATATGACATGACATAAAGGTCAATGTTATAAAATAACTTGTGGCATGTTTATAAAACATGACATTATCGTAAACTATGGCATTATTGTAAAACATAGCATAATCGAAAAGTATGTCATAATCATAAAGTGTAGCATATATATGATCATGGCATATTGATAAAAACATGACATATATATAAACATGGCATATCATGGTATACATGTAAACATGTCATGCTTGAAAATAATTTACTATTTTTCATACTGGAGGTGAGGTTTGTACTTACAAATTGTCCTACGCTCTTGCTCTAGTGTTCCAAAAAGGCAAGACAACAGGCTATACCCCTGTTTTCAAATAGCGCGTAAGAATCGTTCTACCTTACTACAAACCATAAAATATTAGATCGGTATCCAATCCGATTACCATTTGTAATTATAGATACAAATCCTGACATAATAATTGGTATCCAATCTGATTACCATCCGTCATAGAATTGTTACTTATATTCATAAGTAACTTCGGTTTAAAATTCCATTTTTTCTTAAAAATACCTTATTTTCTTGGAAAATACCCTATTTACTTGGAAAATATCTTAATTTCATAAATCAAGTATTATCTTGATTTAATACTTGAAATTACCTTTTTAAAAATCACCTGTCAAATTTCAAATGGATTTAAAACCTCTTTTGAAACTATTTTCATAAAGCCATAGTTCCTTTGTAAAATTGTAATATCTTGAAAACTGCTTTCTAAACTACCTTTTAATTTGCTTGAATGTATCTGTGCAGGAAATTTCCTGTACCATGCACACTTTTGAAAATCCAATTTTATCTTTAAATTGGTTTAGAATTTAAAAAAGTTTCTTCATGAGAGTTGTAGATCTCATCGAAACCTAAAACTTTCAAGTTTTCTTGAAGTTTAAATATGTGACGCCCCGACTTCCCAAGCCAGGTCGACACCATACGTACTTGTTCTTTACTTGAAAATTTGAGTTAAATTTTTTTTTAAAACATATTCATATAAGTTATCTTGTAGAGAAAAACTTGTCATACATACAGACTATACTGAAAGTATCTTCTTGTGTCTTCAACTTCGTACATATAACAAAATATAATTTACTATTGAAATATTAACATATTTTCTGAAAATTGGATGCGGAAAATTATGCGTAGTGGTATCCCACACCGCCCTTCACCCGCCGCATCGTCCGCATAGCCCACCAATTAAATTGCAGGCTTCTTACCTACAGTATGAAATATAAGGGTGAGCTTTCGCCCAGCAAGTTCAAACATAATCTCACAAAACATTTCAAACATTTAGAAATATGCCAATCATCATGTAACTTATGCATGAACCATTTATGATTGATTGAATGTCTTATGCTTCATTATAGACTCAATCTTTAATTATCTTGTCTCAACATGTGGGCCCATAGTGTCCGTACCAAAAGCGCGCAGCCTCCAGATAAAGCTAGGGTTTGCAAGGCCCTAACAGTTCTGGGAATTTTAACTTGACCCTTCACGATCACGGATTTCGATCACGGAAGGTAATTATCACCACTAAACATGTAGCCTCCTCGATTAAGGGAGGTTGGTACGACACCTTACTGTTTATCTTACCATGTGATTTAACATTAGTGAACATGCTTCATGATGTCACTATGTCATATCATAATTAACACTTGCTATAACATATCATTCTTGAAAACATGGCATTTTTTTTAAAACCATGACATTTTGGAAAACATGGCATTTTTGTTAACATGACATTCTTATAACATGGCATAACATGTAATAACATAACTTAGCACATCATAGCATAGTATCACACATTATGGCATCACATATCATAGCATAATATAGCATGTATACTTGAAAATATAGTATAATTGAAAATAGTCTTTACTATTTTCATACTGTAGGTGAGGTTCGATACTTGCCTAATTTGCTAGATTCCGGTTTTTGTTGTCTTAACTCGGATTGCAATTGCAGGTTCCTTCCTGCTATTAAAAGAACATAGGATAAGAATCCTATAAAAAGTTGGTAACCTTTCCAACATTTTAGTTATATGTCCCCCCACACATGTCTTGGTATCCTATAGGATTACTTTGGGTAACCCTTAATTAAACGTTGGGTTAAAGTCAATATCTGATCAACTAATGGTCAACCTTGGGCTTTGAGGCTAAGCCCAGTAACTCGGGTATAACTCCCGGTTACCTTTCGTAAACTAGTCGCTTGCTATATTCTAACTTGAAAAATTCATTTCCCTTACTTGGAAAATTTAAGGAAATTAATCCCAAAACTTCATTCTTAACTTATAAAATCCTTTACTTAAATCGTAAAAATCCAAACTCTTGGATTAGTGCTTTATAAAATCATTTGAGGTTGAAAAACTGCCTTTGGAACAGTTTTTTTATAATCAAAACAATAGTTTGTAGTAGAAAACAGTTTTCTAGAAACATTTGTAAAACTAGGGGTGCAGGAATTTTCGGATTCCCTGCGCACCTTTCGAAAAAACGATTCTAATTTAAAATTGGTTCATAATCTGAAAAAGTTTTCTTCATAAAAGTTGTAGCTCTCGAAAAATACTAAAACTTTCGTTTTTTGCAAAAATTCCAATTCGGTCTAGATTCGTCCCAGTTTTTGTTTGAAACTGGCTGACCCGAAAAACTGAGTGAAAACTGGGTCTGGGGATCAGCCACAGGTTTTGGGGTAAACGGAGGCCATTGGGGCCTTATTTTGCAAATCCGTTCACGTGACCCCCTAGGAAAAACTGTTCCGAGCAACTTTTGTGTTTTAAGTTTTACCAAATTCGGCCTCTAAAGGCCTCAAAATCGGCTTGCCGTAAAACTGGTCAGGATCCACCCGAACCTGACAGTTTTTCGGTTTAGAGTTCGTTTTACGTCCTAGACGTGGAACCTAGCTCAACCAGCCACCGCGGGAGCTCTAATACACACATGCAGCGGTTTCTAACGTTCCAAACCATCATTCTTAAACGTAATTGGGGGACATACAACATATCGAATACCTAGCATGCGATTCAACAAAATCAATCAAGCATAAGCATAAAACTATGCAAGCTCATAATTTAAACTCATAAATCAAACCACCCTTAATCTAAATCAAGCACAGCCCTAAATCCAACTTAGGCACAAATAAAATTGAGCTTATGCTCTTACAATTTCAACTTGAAATACATGTAAATTTTAAATTGAATGCTCAAAGGAAGGAGTTTGGGGTTTAGGGACGATTACCTTGATTTGAATCAAGAGTTTGGCTTGGCTTTTGGAATTTCCCCCCCTTCCCTTTGGCTCCTCCTAGAACCGGCCCTAATGACCAAAATGGGTCTCAAAATTTTTTTCAAAACTTTGTTGGTTTCACACTAGAAATCCGACCACACCTACACTCCGATTGCTCTCGGTTTTGCAAAATTTTCTTCCTTCCTTGCTCACACTTAGAAGTCCGGATTTTTGAGAGGAGAAATGGGCAGAGTTTAGCTACTTTTCTAAATTTTTTTTGAGCCAAAACCGTCCCCCTTGGCAGCCTATTTATAGGTGAAATTTTGGACCCTTTTGCAAATATTTTGGTTCACCTTTTGCTCATAAATCCTTGGAGCAAAATTTTTGCACAAAAGCCCTCCATGTGGCCAGCCATTAGAGGTGAACTTGGTGGCCAAGTTTTGATTTTTTTTTTTAAGCTTATCTTAAGTTAATCATGATGTCATAATTAAGGATAAGGTGATGTCATTCACCTTATGCCTTGTTTGGCTACTTCCTCCAATGAGCAATCCATTTTAAGCCAATACAGATATTTTTAATACTGTGTTTACTCAAACACAGTATTTATTTAACTAAAATTTATTTGTTGAAAAAAAAAACGGAGGTACAAAATTTTTCTTATTTTCCTGAGTCCTTTTTCCATAAAAAGGCATGTTATGGAGTCTCATAGTTAATTTATCGAGAATTCAACCTCATACTGATAAAATCATGAATCTTGTATTAATATTCATAATTTTCATAAAATTACACATAATACGAGCTTTAGATTTCTTATATACAAGAAAATCATGAGTTCGTAGAAATTTTGGATATTACAAAATATGCCTTTAACTTACTCGTTTATCCCCTTGAAAAGTTCTGACCGTGTACAGTACCCGGGACCGGCCAGTTTTGAAAACTCATAAAAACAGAGGCCTTTGGAGTCCTTTTTTTTTAAAAAAAAAATGTCCATGTTGCCCCCCTAGGGTTTTCTGTTTGCTACAACTTTATAGTTATAGCTTTTTGCAAATTAGGCCTCTAAGGGGCTCAAAATTGGGTTTCTAAAAAACTGTCTAGATTATTTTCAAAAACCGGCAGTTTGTATTTTGTGGATTCTTAGCTTAAAAATCCACACACACTACCTCAAACGGTCGAAACCATGAGCCTACATCAACATGCAGTGCGTAGGATTCGTTCTTAACATTCAAACATACACTTATCTCATGTTCTTGATAAACACAATATTGATAACTTACTTGTTTACCAAATTGTGTCTTTAGGTTAATTTCTTAACCAACATAACCATAATAGTCACATCATCATCACTCATAAAATCTCCATACTTAAACATGTGAGAGCATTGTAATATCCAAAAAAATTTTCACGAACTCATGATTTTCTCGTATATAAGAAATCTAAAGTTTGTACTATGTGTTTATGTGCAATTATATGAAAATTATGAATACCAATACAAAATTCATAATTTTATCAGTATAGGGTTAAGTTCTCGGTGAATTAATTACGAGACTCCATAATAGGCCTTTTAAGGAAAAAGGCATAACGGAATTTCATGAATTTATAATGGTCAAAGTTAACCAAGAAAGTCAAAGTTTGACTAAAATGGTCAAAGGGATGACTATACAGTATTATGGCAAAGCAGTATGGAAATATACTGCGAAAACTATTTTTACGGACAAGATAATATGAATAGGATTTAAAACCACCATAGAAAAATCAAGCACACCAAGTTAGAAATAAAGGGCATAAGGGCTTAAGGAATTAAGAAAAAATTTATACAGTCCATTTTTACACAGATGAATTTTGGACTGCAGTATAGCATAACAATACTGTGTATTAGTGAGCACAGTATTGGAAATATCTGTGTTAGCTCAAAAATGGACTGCATTTGAAGGAAAAGCCAAACGAGGCCTTAAGAGGATGACATCACCTAACTTTTTAATTATGACATCATCTTATTTGGATTTATGACATCATAATTCCATGAACCAAGCCTTTAAAGACAAGTGTCTTGTTCTAGAACATTCCTCCTTGTTCTCCAAGGTTCATGGCCGGCCACCTAAAATGCCTTTTTGGCAAATTTTCAAAAATTTAGGGGTCAAATTACAATTTTTAAAAGTTCCCCTTTGCCTATAAATAGGGATGACCTTTATTCATTTTATTCAAAAACCTAGCCAAACTCTTGTCTTTCTTCTTCACCAAAAACCGACCATTAGGGAGAGAAAAGGGAGAAGAGAAAAATCAAAATTTCCCAAAGGGTTTTGCTTAGGGAGTGTTCGGATTTTGTTAAACCGCAAGCCAAAGGTTGAAAAAATTTTAGTGCCCATTGGAGAAGAAAAACCGGTTGTGGTGGCAGCTAAGGAAAAGGAAAAAGTTTTGGGATCCAAGCTTGAGAAACCAATTCCAAACCCTAGAGGTAAACCCTTTAACCCTAAGTCTTTTATTAAGTTTGGAACTAGTTGCTTATGTGCATTATTTTCATGTTTATGGCCGAAAATTTGAACCCCATTTGGAAGGGAAAGGCCGGCTGTGGTTAGGAGCAAAAGGGGGAAAGGTTTAAACCCAAAAACCTAGCACCAATCTTGGTGTGAACTAAGGTAATTTTTCCCTTAGCCCTAAACTTTTATATGAGCTTCAATTTGAAAATTTATGTGTATTTCCAACAAGTTTGTATGAGCATAAGCTCAATTTAAGTGTTGGCCTAGATTAGATTTAAATTTGTGCCCAAGTTTAGGATTTAGAGTTTTGTGCTTGATCTAGAACTAAGGGTGGTTTGAGTTTGATTTTTTATGTGCATGCTTGCTTTAATTTTCTTAATTTGAATGCTAAATATTAGTTTATTATATGTCCCCAATCTGCCCTAGTGTTGGTGAATGATAATTTTGTGCTAGGTTGCTAGAATTTAATTAGTATGCTTGCTAGGTTTTGTGCAACCAAAATCATGCATATTAGTTGATCCAATATCAATTGGGTTTGCATGGTGATGTTAGAAATTGTGATTAAAAAAAATTTACACTAGAAAACCACTGCATGTGTGTATTAGAGCTCCCGCGGTGGCTGGTTGAGCTAGGTTCCACGTCTAGGACGTAAAACGAACTCTAAACCGAAAAACTGCCAGGTTCGGGTGGATCCTGACCAGTTTTACGGCAAGCCGATTTTGAGGCCTTTAGAGGCCGAATTTGGTAAAACTTAAAACATGAAAGTTGCTCGGAACAGTTTTTTCTAGGGGGATACACGGACGGATTTGCAAAATGAGGCTCCAATGGCCTCTGTTTTTACGAAAATCCGAGGCTGATCTACCCAGACCTAGTCTACACGTCCAGTAAGTTTCAAATTAAAACTGACAAGAATTCAAGCAGAACTGGGTTTTTCTTAAAACACGAAAGTTTTAGAATTTTTCAAGAGCAAGAACTTTCATGAAGACAAGTTTTTCAAATTCAATCTTGATTTTTAAATACAACCTGAACTATAAAAACTGTGCATAGAGCAAGAAATTCCTGCACAGGATTTTCTAAATACAAGCAGAGAAACTGTATTTTTGCACCAACACCACTGTTTTGACTATGGAAACTGTTCCAATAGCAGTTTTCAGCCTTTAATGATTTTTATAAAGTCACACTTTGAAAACCACGGATTTTCAAGTCAAACAAAAGATTGTTGTCAAATTTTCCAAATTTGGGTTTGTAAAAACCAAAGTATAGTAACAAAAGGTTGACGGATAGTAACCGGGAAGGATACCCGAGTTATTGGGCCAAGCCCAAACCCCAAGTTTGACCCATAAAGTATTGACCATGGTTGACTAAAAATGTTGACTTTGATTGACTAAGTTTGACCACCTCAAGGGTTACCCAAAGTAACCCAATAAGTTATCATGTATGACTGGGGGACATATAACTAAGATTGTGTATGAATGTTGGATAGGTCACCAACATTTTATAGGATCCTTATCCTATGTTCTTTTTAATAACAGGAAGTAACCTGCAGTTGCGATCTGAGTTAAAGCAACGAAACCAGGAATATAGCATATCAGGCAAGTATCAAACCTCACCTACAGTCTGAAAATAGTAAAGACTATTTTCAAGTATACTATATATTTTCAAATATACATGCTATGTTGTGATGTGATATGCGATGATATGACATGTGATGCTATGCTATGTCTATGATGTGCTAAATTATATTATGACATGTTATACCATGTTTACAAAAATGCCATGTTTACAAAAGTGTCATATTTACAAAAGTGTCATGTTTACAAAAGTGCCATGTTTACAAAAATGCCATGTTTTCAGAAATGCCATGTTTTCAAAAATGCCATGGTTTCAGAAATGACATGTTTACAAGAAGGCCATGTTATGGCAAATGTTGAGTAAGATATGACATAGTGACATCATGAAGCATGTTCACTAATGTTAAATCACATGGTAAGATAATCAAGTAAGGTGTCGTACCAACCTCCCGTGATCGAGGAGGTTACATGTTTCAGTGGTGATATTTACCTTCCGTGATCGTGAAGGGTCAAGTTATAATTCCCAGAACTGTTAGGGCCTTGCAAACCCTAGCTTTGTCTGGAGGCTGCGCGCTTTTGGTACGGACACTATGGGCCCACATGTTAAGACAAGATAATAAGTTCAAGATTGAGTTTATAATGAAGCATAAGATATTCAATCAATCATAAATGGTTCATGCATAAATTACATGATGATTGACATGTTTTAAGAAGTTTGAAATATTTTGTGAGATTATGTTTGAACTTGCTGGGCGAAAGCTCACTCTTATATTTCATACTGTAGGAAAGAAGCTTGCAGCTTAAGTGGTGGGCTATGCGGACGATGCGGCGAGTGAAGGGCGGTGTGGGATACCACTACGCATAATTTTCCGCATTCAATTTTCAGAAAATATGTTGATATTTCAAAATTAAATTATGTTTTGTTATATGTATGAAGTTTAAAGACACAAGAAGGTACTTTCAGTATAGTCTGTATGTATGACAAGTTTTTCTCTACAAGATAACTTATGTGAATATGTTTTAAAAAAAAAAATTTTATCTCAAAATTTTCAAGTAAAGAACAAGTACGTATGGTGTTGACCTGGCTTGGGAAGTCGGGGCATCACAGTGCATAATCACAAACACATAGTGAGCACACATAACCTTAACACTCATCTTAGAGCATAAAATCAAACCCATGCACTCATCTTAGAGCATAAAATCAAACCCATGCTATAGATCTAGCATAAACCAACCATAAAGGACCATAATATGGGAAAAATAAGAATCATGAGCTTATGCTCTTACAACCCATAACTTGAAATACACACAATGTAACGACCCACCTTACGTAAGCCGTTACTATACTTACTTACTTGATAACATACAAAAATTGGAACTAAATTTTTTTTTTTATACAAACGATATATATATAACTTGAAATTGGAATTACTCATAGTAATTACTTACATATATATATATATATATATATCTGTACATAAACTTATTTGCTTATCATAGTACTGAAGTCTTGTACTTAGGTACAACTTATTTAAAATAAGCATAACGTAGTTTAACAAAATGCGTAGCAGTTCCCAATCCCACAGTTTCACAGCTTTGAATTGCCACGCTCCACCGTCTTGTACCATGTACTGCCATAAGTTTGCTTACCTACAGCATAAACGTAAATTATGAGCTTTCACTCAGCAAGTACAACTACTAATCCGCAAAACATTTCATAATAACATAATGCATGAACCACTTATTCTTTCATTATGCTTTCATAAGTTAGCATACTTTTTGGGCACTTACATAACATAAGTGTACGTATCGTGGCGCGCTGCCATGGAGTGGTTGGGGCGGCCAGCCCTGTCCAACTCAAACCATGGACCAAACCCGACCTAGTACGAGTCGATACGACACAAGGCAACTTGCTTGCCATCATACTTGAAAACTTTTCTTTAACTTGTTCTTGCCTTAAACATAATGGAAAATCAATTTATACTTGAAAACATTTCATACTTATAAATAGTTTCTTACTCGAAACTGAATTCTTATTCTTACCGAGTGACTTATAATTAATAAGCATGCTTCATGATATCATAACATCAAAACATACATCATATGCACATCAACACAAGCTTGAAAACATACAAGCAGGAAAACATTTTTCGTTTATGCTGCAGGCGGAGTCGTACTTACCAGTTACACTAAATCCTGAATTTAGTGGTCCACCTAAACAGGTTGTTTTCCTATTTTCAAAGAAAATCATAGGATAAGAATCATCCTATCATCGTATCATAAGTAATCCTAATTACTAGCTTATTACGTTACAATGGTAACCGCTCAGTTACTACTAGTAACCCTGGATCTAAAACATATCACAAACTTTAAAACTTAGCTTCCTTTTTAAATTGTAATAAAACCCTAGAATTCTGTAAACTGTGTTTGGAACCAATTCATAGTTTTGGCCTTTTCTTACAAATTTGTTCTAAATTCGAAAAAGTTTTCTTCACAAAAGTTGTAGATCTTGAAGGTTCCTACAACTTTTGTTTTTAACTCCAATCTCAATTCTGTCTCTAACCTTCTTGTTCCTTCCTTTGAAAATTTTTCGACCATATTTACTAACCATAAAATTGGTCTCGGGTTTTTGTCAAAACGAAGGTCTTAGAAGCCTTATTTTTAAAAATAGTTCACGTTGACCCCTAGGATTTTCCCTTCTCTACAACTTTGTAGTTTTGACTTTTTGAAGATACGGCCTCTAAAAACCTCAAAATTTGGTTTTCAAATTACTGCTCAGTTTTTACCCGAAACTGGCAGTTTTCATTAGGGTTGGTTCTTATGTGAACTTACGTGCACGCTACCTTGAACGGTTAAAACCGTGAGCTTACATCAAGCTTGCAGTGCGTCATATAACAATTTCATAAGTATACCTTCAGTTCTTATATCTTTCACTTTGTGTAACCCAAAATGGTAACTCATACCACAATAGGGTTCTTAGGATTTTTCAAAAACCCTAATTGCAACATTCAACTCATGCTCATACATATCAAACATACACTTAAATCTTAACTAAAACTTGAATGAAGAACTAGAGGATAAAAAGATTTACCTCAAGTTCCACGGATGTAGTTCTAGGCTAGGGTTCGAGATTTTCCTTGCACTAATCCAACACCAAAAACCGAAATCTCTCTCTCACTTTCACTCTCTTCTTAGGTTCGGCTCTTAAGGGGAGGAACTAAAGAGTGAGCTGTTTCTTTAAGTCCACAAAACCTTTACAACTGAATCCACCTTCACCTATTTATAGGTGAAACAACTTACTTCTAAAATTGATTAGTAGTCCTTAAGAGCAAACTATTTACTCATGATCCCTATGTGGTGGCCGGCCAAGCTTGCTCAAAGGCTAGGCTAGGCTTACTCCTCAAAGCTAGGAGAATGAGGTGTCCTCTCCTTGTGAGGCCAGCCATGTGTTGGGGCATATTGCTTGTCCTAGTTCACCAAGTAAGCCAAGCTAAGAGACTTACTCATCAAAGCTAAAAATGTAAGGTGTCATCTCCATGGAGTGGCCGGCCTTAGGTGGTGAGTGATGAGTGCTCTAGCTAGCCAAATAAGCAAGGCTAGGAGCTTGCTCATCCAAGCTAGATCATGAGGTGTCCAATGCTCATGGTGACCGGTCCTTAGGTGCTGAGTTGTGGGAGTTCTAGCTAGCCAAATAAGCAAGGCTAGGAGTTTGTTCATCCAAGCTAGAACATGAGGTGTCTTACTCCCATTGTGGCCGGTCATGGTGTGCTTTGTTGTCAATGCCTTAGCTAGCCAAATGAGCAAGGCTAGGAGGCTTGCTCACCCAAGCTAGTTCATAAGGTGTCTAACCCTCATGGGGATACCAATTGGCAAGCTTTTGCTTGATGATGCATCACACATAACCAAGTAAGCAAAGCTACTTTGCTTACTTAGCAAAGCTATGTTATGAGGTGTCAAGCTTTCAAAGCAACACCTATTTACACATTTGCCTACAAGTCCTTAAGAGTACAAATTTTACTTGTATACTACATGAGGTGGCCGGCCATGATATACCAAGTGAAGAACTTATTAGTTGAATCACAAACAAAGCCAACAAGGCAAGATTAAAGTGCTTAATCACTTAGCCTATGGCATGATGTGTCAAATTTTAATGACACTCAAATTTTCATAAATTGCAAATACATCCTTAAAAGCAAAAATACTTGCTCATAAAACCATGAGGTGGCCGGTTCTAGTAAGTCCATGTGGAAGAACATGGTTGGTCAAATTTGAGTCATCCAACCCTAATTTCTTTTCTTAGTTTCCAACTAGGTTAACTAAACTTTGTAATTGATCATTGGCTTAGTTGCACTTGGAAACTTAACTAGAAAAATTCATAGTTCCAAAAATTTATATATTTGTCTATAATCCCACAATTTTCTCAAAATTGCACATTGGCCCCTAAAGGTAAAATTTTTGCACTTTAGTCCTTATGGGGTGGCCGGCTAAAATGAAGCTACTAGACATTCTATTCTTTCTTAATCATCCTTTTAAAGACTTTCTTAACTTCAAAAAATCAATAATCATGAATTTTCTTAAAATTGCATATTGACCCTTAATCATAAAATATTTACATTTTGGTCCCTACAAGGTGACCGGCTATGATGGCCGGCTATGATGGTGACACTTGTCATCTTATCAAAGATGAGGTGTCATCCTAATCATATCTTAAATTATTTTGGTCAAACCTTGACCGTCATAATTTGTGAACCCTAAAAAGGTTTCAAACTTGCTTAAGTAAATTATCGAATCTTTTAACAAAGAATTCAATAATATTTTTGATAAAACAAATCAAACATATCACATAAACATACATAACACCAACTTTGTGTAACGCCCCGACTTCCCATGCCGGGTCATCACCTTACTTACATACTTAACTTAAACTTGCGGAAAATTTGGGAAATTTTTTTTTCTTTTAAACTTTATTTTAAAACTTTGAACTTGAACTTCATTCTCAAACTCATACTTACTGATAGGTACTTACTCGAGTACCGAACTTTCAAACCCTCCTTGAAGGCCATCATAATCAAATTGTAGACCAAACCCGACTTAATGCGGATTGGTACCACAAGAGGCAACTTGCTTACCATACATACATAAAATTTGTCATTCATACTTAAAACATCATGAAAATGTGAAAATTCTTTTTCATTACAACATATTTTATAGAGTATATATATATATATATTTTTCAAAATCTGTGGCAGTGTCCATCCCACATTTCACAGTCCGCAGCACCAGCCTTCCACAGTATTGCATCAGAGATTGTTGGCAGGTTGCTTACCTACAGCATAGACGTAAGACGTGAGCTTTCGCTCAGCAAGTACAACTGTTACATCCGCGACGCAAAACACATATCATTATGCATGAACCACTTATGACCTCTTATAAATCAAATCATAACTTAGCTTAGTTCTATTCCTTTACTTATCATGTGTGCTCATACCGTGGTACATAGCCAAGGAATGGTTGAAGGGGGCAGTCCGTTTTAACTCAAACCATGAAACACAAAGTTTAACATTGAGTAGTTTAGGTAGCCATCCAATCCAACTCAAACCATGAACCATACCATTTAAACCCACCTTTGTGGCAAGTCAGCACGACACAACATCCTACTTGTCTTGTTCTTACCGGGTGGTTTAACATTAGTAAACATGCCTCATGATGTCACAATATATAACATAACATAACCTCATTCATAACATACCATGACTTGCCATACATACCATAACATTACACGCCATAACATATCATCACATACCATCATATTAGGCAAGTAACAACAAAGGGCCTATGCTGTAGGCGGAGTTGTACTTACCTCTCTTGCTATGTCCTGCGTAGTGCTGCTCCTTTTCTGAGTACAGCTGCAGGTTCCCTCCTGCTTGTTGAATGACATAGGTGAGGTTCTAATTAATATTGTGGAATGTTGGTGATCTAACCAACATGCCTACATAATCCTAGTTGTATGTCCCCGATACTAGATGTCTTACTGGGTTACAAATAGTAACCCTTTTATTTTAAAAACAACCCAATATGGATTAATCTTTAAGAGGTTACGTTGGATACCCTCATGTGCTAAACCTTTATACATACCATTAGGGTTAGGTTACCTTCCTAACCTTGGGCTTTATTTTTGTCCATAATTATTGGGTTACCTCAATTAACCTTATATCTTAGCCCAATTTATTAATCTTGGTATCCTTTAGGGTTATCTTGACTAACCCTTAAGGTTAATTGTAGTCAAACTCTTGGTCAACCAAAGTCAATTTTTGGTCAACTAAGGCTAACCCTATATGGGTCAAACTTGGGCTTTAGGCATGGCCCAGTAACTCGGATATCACTTCCGGTTACTTCTCGTAATCGTCTTACTTACCTAATTTTAGTTTAAAAATCTATTTTCCATTTCTCTGGAAACTTGGGTAAATTAACTTCAAAACTCTCTTACTTAACTCACAAAAATTAATATTCTTGAAATAGGTCTTTGTAAAAATCATTTAGGGCTGAAAGCTACCTTTGGAACAGTTTCCATAATCAAAACAGTGGTTTTGGAGAAAGATACAATTTTTTTTCCAAACTGTTTTTAGAAAATCTTGTGCAGGAATTTCTTGTTTCCTGTATAGTCTTTATAAAACTGTGTCAGTTTAAAGATCTGAATTGAATTTGAAAAATTTGTCTTCATGAAAGTTGTAGTTCTCGAAAAATCCTAATTGGAAAAATGTCTTCGTTGTCCCCTAGGAAAAACCCTTCTGAACAACTTTCATATTTTAAGTTTTCTCTAATTCAACCTTTAAAGGCCTCAAATTTCAATTTTCCCGAAACTGGCCAGTTGGCACCCGAACTGGCAGTTTTCGGTTTTAAGTTCGTTTTACGTCCTATTACGCGCACACTACCTCAACCGCCCGCAGCGGGAGCCTAATATCAGTCATGCAGCGCTTTCTAACGTAAAACATTCATCCATGCATCATTCAAAACATTTTCATGCAAAGCAAAACCCTTGGGTGTTCTTGCACCAAACCAAGGTTTGCAAAACATTTGGTTTGCATCACCATTCATCAATCAAGCTTCTAATCTAGCTCAAACATAAACATGCATGACCTCTAACTTCTTAGGCATATTGGGGACACATATCAAACACCTTATGTGCATGCATGAAACCCTAATAATCATGCAAGCATAATTAGCAACTCATGTACCATAACCATAATTGAGACCTTAGCACCCTAATCAAGCACATAATCAAGCACAAAACTTATTGCATGGCATAAGAAAATGAGCTTATGCTCTTACATCCCAAACATGGAAATACACTTAAATTTCCCAAATTTAAGCTCAAATTAATAAGGTTTAGGGCCAAGGGTTTACCTCTAGAGCTTGGATGTTGGTTCACAAGCTTGGATTCCAACTTTTTCCTCACTCCCCCTTGGCTGCCATTGCAGCCGATTCTCCTCCCCCAAATGGGTTCCAATTTTCGGCCATTCCTCATGAAAAACAACCACATGAGTATCTAGTTTCAAGCTCAATATAAAAACTTAAGGGTTTTAGAGATTTACCTAGATCAATCCAAAAGGTTGGCTTGATTGATTCCAACTTTTCTCTCCCTTTTTTTTCCTTGGCTCCACACAACCGGCCTCCCCTCCAATTGGGGTTCCAAAAATTTTGGCCAATTAAATTGAGCCTCACACACTCACACAAGGTCTGGCCATTACCAAAAATCCAGCCAGCCAATTTTTTTTTCTCTTCCTAGGGTCGGTTTTAGAGAGAAAATGGGTATGGGAGAATTTTGCCATAGTTTGGCTTGTTTTTCCAATTTTTCCACACAAAAATCCGCCCCCCCTTCACCCCTATTTATAGCTGATTTTGAACTTTCAAAATTGCTAAAAAGTCCTTGAATGTGGATTTAATTACTTTTCTAAAATTGCACTTTAGGCCTTGAAGCAAAAATATTTGCACTTTGACCCCTACAAGTGTTGGTCGGCCATTGCATGCCCTGGAGCCCAAGTTTTGCTTACCTCATCATGATGACATCATCTTGATGACATCATGTGCTTACCTCATGCTTACATCATTATATTTTCCAAATTTACACTTTTGCCCCCAAAAGACAAAATATTTACATTTTTACCCCCTTAGGTGGCCGGCCTTGTAGCTTGGAGAACAAGAAAGAATTTTCTAGAACAAGACACTTGTCTTTAAAGGCTTGGTTCATGGAATTATGATGTCATAAATCCAAATAAGATGATGTCATAAATCAAAAAGGTAGGTGATGTCATCCTAAGGCTTCATTTGGTTACTTTTTGAAAAAGTAGTCCAATTTTAAGCTAACACAGATAAATCCAATACTGTGTTCACTAATACACAGTATAATTCAGTACTGTTATACTTGACTGCAGTCCAAAATTTATCTGCGTAAAAATGGACTGTAAAATTTTTTTTCTTATTTCTGAAAGTCATTAGGACTTTGATATCCAACTTAGTGTGCTTGATTTTTCTAGAGTGGTCTCATAGCTTATTCTTGTTATGTTGTCCAAAAAGACAATTTTAGCAGTATATTTCCCATACTGCTTATCCTATTACTGTACAGTCATACCTTTGACTGTTCTTGGTCAACCCTTTGACTTTTTGGTCAATTTTGACTTTCTTAGTCAAACTTTGATCAATATGAAATCATGAAATTTTGTCATGCCGTTATTCTCAAAACGCCCATACTAGGTTAAGTAATCTATCGTTGAGTCTCGTAGCTAGTTAACCGAGAGCTCAAACTTATACCATCATTCTCTTCCGATCATGATCCAGACTTGGGTTTTCCTTGTTTCAAAGGAAATCTAGAGCCATCAAAATTTCGGGTATTACACTTTGATTCCTAACAAGAGCAATCATAAATTTGTAAAGAGGTTGGTTATTACACACAAATCCCACAAACCAAATTTAATGAAAATCTTAGTTAGAGAATCAAGAATAATACCTTTAAGCTTCGAAAGATTGCCCTAGACCTTGGGATGAGAGAAATTTTTTCCACCACCTCCACCATACCAACCGGCCATCTCTCTCTCTCTCTCTCTCTCTTCTAAGGCTAGAGAGGAATAGTTGAAATAGAACTAGAAGTTGAGAGACTAACTACAATGGTTCAATTCTCACAACCCACCTCTATTTCCTTAATAATCCAGATAGTACCAATACTGTTTTAACTATCAGTATAGTATTGCTGGACTGTAGTCCAAAATTTATTTGCACTTAATTGGACGGTGTATAGGTTTTTCTTAGGACTTGAAACTACTTAGTCCTCCTTGCTCCAAATATTATTTCTGATAATTCTAGAGCAATCTCAATCCTTATTCTCAATTCTACATCCGTAATGACGGTTGGCCATAGTATAATCAATACTGCTTATTATACGGCAGTCCCGTCTTAATCATGTCGTAAATTATCCTAGTTATTCACCAGCTAGGACAAAACCATAAATCATGATTCTGCCTTTTTCACCATAAGGCCTCATACTTGACTATCATTGAGTCTCATAATACTTATAAGAACTCAAACATACTCTGATAATCAAATCAGATCATGAGCTTCATATTGACATACATAGTATAGACTTAGATTTCTATTATTTCTAAGGAAATCACGAGTCCGTAAAAATTTTGATTATTATAAAGGCATCCTAAGCTCTTAACCTACCCACCCTAGACCTAGTGACTTATACTTTCTATGATGACTTCTAGCAAAAACTGTCGCCTAACACGTCAATCTAAAAGGATGCAACCAAGCATTTTTAATGGCACATGTCCCAGAAAAATACCATGATTGTGAATTTCATGTTGATTTTTAACCATTGTTGTATTTTTGAAAATTTAAAACTATCAAAGAATCAACTATTTCTTTTGGCGTTTCATTAGACATATGTAAGATATAAGCATAGATATTAGGACAAATTACACATGTCCCCCTCAAACTTAAGCCTTATCACAAAATGCCCCCCGATCTTCAATTTGTAACGTTTTTTTCCTCATAACTTTGAAAAAGTTTGCAAATATTACCCCTCAATTAAATATTTGATGAAAAAATGCACATAACCATCTTTGGAAGCTTGAGTTGCAGATATTAAATGAGAAACGCTTATAGTAAATGTTGAGGGTTGATTGTCATTTTTTTTCCCATAATTCTCTCTTATATAACATCACAATTTCACACTTAATAAGGGTAACAGGAACCTGGAGTGCTGTCAATATATGTCATTTCATAATTTTACACTTGATACACCCAACTCAAGCTTCCAATGACTGTTAAGTGCATTGTTTTGTCAAAAATTTAATTGAGTGGGAAAGTTTGCAAACTTTTGCAAAGGTTACGGAGAAAGAACGTTACAAATTGAAATTCGGGAGGCATTTTGTGATGTTAATTTACTATTATCCTCCCCCCACCCCCCCCCCCCAAACAAAAAAAAAAACCGCGTAAACAAGAGGACCACAGTAAAACATCTTTTCCTAAGTAAAAAAAAAAATTCCTTTTTTGGCCGCAAAAGGATTGACTGTGCTTGCCCACATGGGTTGATTCTCAAATAAGATGAATTCTAATTGATTTTTGCCAAGTTCAGCCAAAATAAAAGTTCTCATGAACTACTTCCCGTTCAAATGCATTGCTCTAAACACTTTCTAGGAGGAAATAAAATTAATTCTTTTAGGGATCAATACCGATCTTAATTATTTTTGTAAAGACCGATCCATGATAAAAAATAAAAAAATAATAAAAAAAGAAAAGAGCTAGCTTCATGACTTACCGTGTTCCCACTACTCTCTTAGTTTCAACTTCTTTTTCATCGCCTCAAAAAATCCTCATCAAACCGAAATCTGAAATTGTAGGATATAAGTTAATGTCCAACAAAATATTGCTTGCTTTTGTGATCTCTGTGAAATATTGAAGTTTAGAATCCTGGTGGAGGTAAAGAAGAAAGTTTCGAAAGAAATCAATGAAAAAGTTGGTATGAATTTTGTCAAGAGGCCCAAACCAAAGATAAAGTGGTCCAAGCTTTTGTTCGGCATGTACTCATATGTTTAATACAACAACTGATAAGAGCAATCAGATTCCTATGTTGAAGCTTTGTGATTAACTCGACTTCATTCATAAGTTCTTTGTGACCCTGTCCCGAAGTCTTTGATAATTTTTTCACGCAACTTCTTGTCTTGTTGGAAGGCTTCCTTGAATAATGTCATCCACAACTTCTTGTCAACAGTAAGATTTGAGGCTTACTGTTGATGAGGTGTAGAAACTCCGGGCTCAAATTGAACCAAATTTCACCTCTCCCAGTCCCAATTCTCGCCACCAATGTACCCACCACTGCCATTGCCGTCCCCACTACAATTTCATACCCTATGTTCTCAAGTCCAGCCGACATCATGAAACCCAAGCGACAATGAAACCCACCGTCTTCGTCAAGAGTGCCACCAAGTTCCACATCGCGAGCCCAGGCCATGTCACGAACTCTGTCGTTTTTGTTTTCATAGCCGTCTCCATCTACCAGATCCCCGAGCCCCCTATCTCTTCCTTGATCAAGCCCCTAGTTTGTTTGTTTTTTTTTTTTTCCCCTATTCAAAAGTATTCTTCTTTTACGGTAGATTGAAGGTCTTCTTGTTGAGAGGTAGAAGATGATGAACAATATCTGAGATTGAGTGTTTGTTTTCATTAATTTAAAAAAAAAAAAGTTTGAGAACTAATCGGTACCCTCATTAAAAGTTCAGGGACCACTGTAGCAATTTACCCAAAATATAATATAGATACCGTTTCAAAGGAGGCAACTTCTTAAAATAGATTCTTACTTAGCTTCATAAAAAGCTCTTTCTCAGAAGTTAGAAACCCAAAGCCAAAATAAAAGCATAATCTTTCATACGAAATTTATTAAAATAATTTCTTTTTGTATAAATTTTACTTTTTCTCTTAACTTTAAGCCTTGTCACAAAATACCCCACAACTTCAATGTATAACATCCGTTCCCCTCCAACTTTGAACCGTTTGCAGATAATTTCCCCATTTTGTCAAATTTTTAATGGAAAATGACGTGTAGTGTACATGTCGACAAATTTAAGGGCATGTTAGTAAAATTCTAAATGCTATTTACTTATGTTTCTTAAAGAGATATAAGGGTTTTATATGAAAGTCCTACCTATTAAAAGTTTCAAATTCTGCATAATATTGGTGGGTTCGGAATGTAATGACCGAAAAATTTTAGACTTAACCACTTTAGTTAAAAAGGGAGTAAGTCCAATATTTTCCTCATTAAATCATGTTTGATGGAAATATGAATTTTGTGATAATAAATCCAAAATTTCATAATTCCAATAGTTTATGTATGTATTAGCATAAACAGTGCAATTTGGTATTGTAATTATTCTATAGAATTAAGTTTCAGTCAGGAAACTTTAATTATATGAATAAGCATAAAAGTTTCCATATACATTAAATTGGACACCTAATTTATAGGAATGTCCAATATAGTTCAGAAGTCATAGAGTGCAAATTTCCACTGTGTGAATTAACATACAATGCGAAAAAGTATGTTCATTTACACTAATTATAAGGAAAGTATGAATAAACTTAAGAATACAAGTATGGAAACAATTAGAACAGCCAAACAAGGAAAATCCTTAGCACATGCAGTATAATTACTAGACCGTTGATTTTAGTGTAATACCGGGATAATTAGAGTCTTGATAAAACAAGGCTATGAGACAGCCTTATCCAATATAAGGAACCTCATATAAGCACTTTGGGTCGATTACAATCTTTTTCAGGAAAAGTTTCCGTATTGTATGATTTTGACTCAGACTGCAATTTCAGGTGGTCAGATATTGAATTATGGCCAATTAATGAATTAAGAGTATTCATGGACTCTACGATAATGCTAGGAAATAAAAATATCAGTTGCTTGAAAATCAAAGCGAAACGGAATATTTTCCTATACTGAGTAGAACCTCAGTTCGGACTGCGATTTCAAACAACCAAATAGTATCTTATGACATTACAATGACCCAAGTACAATTATGGACCACATGGAACAGTTAGAGTATGAATATATCAGTTGTTTGTGGACTATAATAAAAATGGATATTTTACACTGTCTAAAAGTACTGCTAGAAATATTTCCTGATAAATTTTAGACTGAAGAACAAGCATTGAGCTGCATTTTAAGTTCACTAACAGCAGCCAACCCACAGATATTAGAAGGCCAACAAGCCAAGAAACATCCTTCCTTGGATCAAGGAATATGTGTCAAAATTTGGTGGTGAAATTTCTTTTGGTGATGTCATGAATAGTTCTTAGATTTACATGCATTTGTGGCACAATTTTCAGCCACTTTTCAGCTGAGAATTCCGGATCCTTAGCTGAATGAAATCAGCCAATCTCATGCCATTTAACCAAGTTTAACTTGGCTTAAGTGAGTGTGAGAAAACGTAACTGCAATTAGCCCTATGTCTATATAAGCAAACCAAGTCATTTAGTGTTTATTCTGCAACCCTTTCTCTCTCTTTTCTTACCAAAAAACGTCCCTCTCTCACCCTTCACACTCTCAAAACTCCAGCACCTCTCACACACTAAACTCATCCTCTTAGTTTCAGGCACTAATTTATGCTTAGAGCCAATGTATAGGAATTTGTTATTCGGTTGTAATAAGTTTTATGTTTTTTTAATTTAAGTTTTATGTCGAATAGCTTTAGAGCTAAGGGGTGATTACATTCAAGATGATTTTTGGTTACTTTCATGGTTTAGAAACATGTTTGGAAGTGTCTAAACCAAGTAACAACCGTTTCAAAACCTGTCCAAATTTTCAGTTGTGGTTTTATGCTCCAATGTCCATGTAAATGATTTTTTTAGGCTTCGTCATCAACTACAAAAGTTTTATATCTAGAAGTTGAGAACAATTCTTTCTCAAATAACCGTTCTCAAATTCGGAATTTAATATCACCGTTCAAGCTATTTTCAAAAACTGGACAGAAATTGGAGTAAACCTGCCCAGCCACGGAATGTAGTCCAAACGATGGTTTTAGAGGCCGAGTTAGCTTTTTCTCAAATCGTTATCGAAACAATTGAGATTTTTTTGAGATTGGATGCAGTTACTAATTCATGATCTGTTGTAGATCTCTTATGTTGATGGTGCAATTTGACCTACCCACGGAATCCCCCTTTCCAGCGGTAAACCGACCACATAAGAATGTAAAAACCATGTTCCTGTGTGTTGAACAAGTAATCCCGACCAGACCCAATCCGGCTAGGCAAGATTCTTCCCAGGGGACTTCGTTACCCGACCCTAGTTTACCGCATTATCAGTATCTGTTGTGTACCCAGGGCAGGCATTGGCCGGGCCCAGTGCCCTTGGCCCAAACAGATCGTCCCTCGTAACTCCCGAGTGCCACCTAGTGGGTCCCCCGCCGTCCATGCCACACCGCCTTGCACGGGCTGACGGCGGAGCCCTGTCACACCACTCAATCTACCGCTTGACACCTGACGCGTAGCCTGTTGCTGCGCCTATCCTATCACCGACATCCGCTGCTTATTTAGACTGGGGCTATGCCCTCTGGTGCCGGTGTTAGCCCACCCTAGTGTCCCCTGACACCAAACCATGGACACGTGGCATCGGCCTCTTGGACACACGGTGCCTGTGCACCTGAACCATGTCTACCCACCAGGAGCACTCGAAAGTTCAACCCAATCGGGTCATCTGAACACCCGAGCCGACGGAGAACGTTTATAAATAGAGGGTCAGCCTACCTATTCAGATATGGACAATTATTCCTTGCCAAAACTGCCTCTCTACTTGCTCATCAGTACCATCACTGACTTAAGCATCGGAGTGCCCGTGGCAAACACCCCACCGGTGTCCCCATCATTTCGAGCCGCTTCCCTTTTCGTAAGTAACCCGCTGCAAAGTGACTGTACAAGATCGATCAGACCAAGCAATCACAACAGGTGTTGCGCCGGAGATTTTCGGCATCAACATCTTAAAAATATAAAAGTTTCATGAAGATCATTTTGTCTAAAAATGTCTCTGTAGTAGACTTCTAGGACTATTTACAAACTACCATAGGAAATGAGATCTCCTGACACGGGATCTCTTACCCATGGGTTTTGGCCAAAAAACAAGTATCTTAGAGGCTAAACTAGATTTAAATCAAATAGTAAAGTTTTAGATCTTGATGACATCTAAAATTTTCATGAATATCGTTTTCTCTAAAAATGAGGTTAAAATTGCATTTAAAAGCGGGCAAAACTGGAACAATGTTCCTTGAATAAGGATGTAGCCACAGGGTTTTTATACATACGAACAAGTTAGAGACCAAATTAGCTTTTGGTCACAACATGAAATATTTAGATCTTAATGAGATCTAAAAGTTTTGTGAAATGACTTTACCAAAAATGCTTTAAAGTTCTTTTTTATATGGATTTACAAAATTGGTTCCACACGAAAAATAATTTCAAGCACTAATTTATGCTTAGAACCAATGTATAGGAATTTGTTATTGGGTTGTAATAAGTTTTATACTTTTGTTATTTAAGTTTTTATGTTGAATGGCTTTAGAGCTAAGAGGTGATTACGTTCAAGTTGATTTTTGGTTGTGTTCGTGGTTTAGAAACACGTTTGGAAGTGTTTAAACCAAGTAACAACCGTTTCAAAACCTGTCCAAATTTTCAGTCACAGTTTTATGTTCCAACGACCATGTAAACAATGTTTTTAGCTTTCATCATCAACTACAAAGTTTTATATCTAGAAGTTAAGAACAATTCTTTCTCAAATAGCCATTCTCAAATTCAGATTTAAGATCACGGTTTAAGCTCTTTTCCAAAACTGGACAGAATCTGGAGTAAACCTGCCCAGCCACGGAATGTAGTCCAAACGATGGTTTTAGAGGCCGAGTTAGCTTTTTCTCCTATCGTTAAAGTTTTAGATCTCTTAAAAACCTAAAAGTTTTATGAACATCTTTTTGTCTGAAAATGTAATGACTCGACTACGTAGGCCATTACCATGCTTATTGAAATTAAATCTTAAATTTAAATACTTAAACTTACTGAAAATTTTAGAATAATTTTTTTTAAACACAACATAAATAGACTAATCCATATAGGTAAACTTTACCATGCATACACATTACTTGTTTAAAAAATTATAAAGTCATACATAACCCTTACATTTAACCGGAGTCTTCAAACATCACATACATAGCATAATACAATTTATTTAAACATATATGTATATATTTATAGTTCAAAAGAGTTCATAGTGGTATCCCACACCGCCCTTCACTTGCCACATCGTCCCCATGGCCCACCAAATTAAGCTGCAGGCTTCTTACCTACAGTGTAAAATATACTAATGAGCTTACGTTCAGCAAGTACAAACTTAATCTCACAAAAACATAACAAGTATCGTATAACTTGTGCATGAACCATTTATTGTCGATTATAGATCTCTTATCTTCCATTATGGACTTATTAACTTGCTTCACTTATGGGCCCTTTGTGTAAGTACCGGATGCGGGCAATCCACAGAAAGTTAGGGTTTGCAAGGCCCCTAAAAATTCTGGGAATCTTGAAACATACATAATCCTCCACGATCTACAGAAGGTTGGTACGACACTCCACTTATCTTGGTTTAATCTTAGTCTTGTTACTTAACTCTCGATGAGTATGCTTAAAATCATACTTCTACATGAACTACTCTTTAACAAAGACTAGTTCCAAGACTAAGATTGTTAACTTGTGATCTTATTAGTCATGATGCATATGATACATAGATTTGGCTTGACAAAAATATCAATGGCATAAAATAACTCGTGGCATGTTTATAAAGCATGGCACTCTTTTAAAACATGGCATTGTTGTAGACTATTACATAATAGTAAAGCATAGCATAGTTAAAATCTTGATATTATTGTAATCGGGGCATTATTGTAAAACATGCCATAATTGAAAAGATGTCATAGTCATAAAGTGTGGCATATAAATGATCATGGCATATTGGTAAAAACATGACATATACATAAACATGACATATCATATAAATCATGGCATACACATAAATATGTCATACTTGAAAATAATATTTTCAAGTATTCCTGTTTCTAAACAGAGCATAAGTATTACTCAACATTACTAATTAACAAACCATAAGTTAAAATATGTATTATAATATATTAGTTAAATAATTAATCAGTCTCCCAACCGATTAATTATTTTCTTAGTCCCCATTAACTTAAGTTATGGAAATGTTACTAAACTTTTAAGTAACTTTGGTATAAGAACAAGGTCAAATAAGTTGCCCTCTATTTAAAACTTAACTTGGTTTTTAGTAATTTCAACCTATTTTTGCTCTAGGTCGATAACCACTGACTTAATTAATTTTTATAAGAGTTCCTCACATTTTATTTCCTTTCCTAAAAAAAATACCTTGTTTACTTAGAAAATATCTTAACTTCATAAATTAAGTATTTCCTGGCACAACAATTAAAATTGTATTTTATAATACATAATATGTATTTAAGGTTTAAAAATCACTTGTGAAATTCAAATGAATTTAAACCTCTTTGAAACTATTTTCGTAAAACCATAGTCCCTTTTTAGAGGGGTCACAAAACCTTTAAAACTGATTTCAAAACATCCCTTTAATTTGATTGAATATATGTGTGCAGGAATTTCCTCTTTCATGTACAATTTTGAAAATTAAGTTCTATCTTATAATTGGTTTATAATTTGGAAAAGTTTTTTTCACAGAAGTTATAGATCTTGTTGAAATCTACAACTTTTGTGTTTCCTTGAAGCTTAAATCTATCTTTAGCTTACTCATTTTTCCCCTTGAAAGTTTTCTGGCTATGTACAGTTTCCTAAACCGACCAGTTTTAAAAACTGATAAAAACGGAGGCCTTTGGGGCCCTTTTTTCAAAAACTGTCAATTTTCTCCCCTAGGATTTTCTGTATTTTACAACTTTACAGTTATAACTTTGTTTAAATTCGGCTTCTAAGAGGCTCAAAATTGAGTTATCAAAAACTGTCCAAATTATTCCAAAAATAATGACAGTTTTTTTGTTCTATTTTAAAAGCCCACACACACTACCTCAAACGGTCTAAGCCGTGAGCCTAAATCATCATGCAGCGTGTTTGTCTCGTACTCCATTCATAACCGAATTAACCATACTCTCATTCTTAAAATTTAACCATTAATTTGTCTTCATTTTTTAAGAATACAATATTGATAACACACTAGTTTACCAAGTTGTGTTTTTATGTTGATCTCTTAGCCAACTTGCATAGTCACTAAACTTGAACATATAAGAGCATAATCACATGCACATAATCACCAAAACTAATCTTAAAGCATAAACTTGAACCTAAGCTTAGAACTAGCAAATCAAGCTAACCAGAGCATAAATCAAGTATTAGAGGCTTTGAAACAAAAAAATAATTGAACATGAGCTTATGCTCTTACATCAAATAGCATAAAATACACTTAAATTCCACAAAACCGAAACTAATTAAAACTTTAGTTAAGGGATCAAGAAATATACCTCTAAAGCATGAAGAAAGTGGGTTCTAGGTCTAGGATGTGAGAGAAAATCCTTGTCCTACTTCTCCATAAAATCCACCAAGGAGGGTTTGTGTTCTTCTATCTCTTCTCTCTCTTTTTTTTTTTTTTTTTCCTTCCTCTTTCTCTTTTGAGTCTAAGAACTGGAGAGAAAGGAGAGAAGATAACAAATGGCTAAATTTCCACCACTTACACCTATTTATAGGTGGATTTTTTTGAATTTCCTATTATTAAATTTTTATCTTCTAATTTCCTTGATTTACATAATTGGCCTTAAAACACAATTTTTTGACTTCCTTGTCTCCCAATAAACCGGCCATGTGGAGGTTTTGAGCCAAAAAAAAATCCTCTCATGCTTATCTCTTGGATTTCTTTCCACAATTATCATAAATCAAATATTTGTTTAATTATCTTCAATTACTTGGCCTCCAAGTAATGCCATGTTTGGCCTTACTTCCTAATAAGCAGTCCATTTTCTTAATGATCATGATAATACAAATACTGTTATAGGTACCAACAGTCTGATGATGCTAAATTGTAATCCAGAATTTATCTATACATAACTGGACAACGTATAAATTTTTCTTAGGACTTGTTTGCCACTTAATTTATATTGTTCCAAATTTTATTCCAGACTATTCTAGAATGTTCCTAGTCCTTATTCTTAATTTTGTATCCACAATGACGGTCAGTCACATAATAATTTCAATACTGCTTAAAAAAAATTGCAAGTACCGCCTTAATCATGTTATAAGCTATCCTGGTCATTCATTGACCAGAACAACATTATAAATCATGATTTTGTCTTTTTCACCATAAGGCCTCTTACTTGATTTGATGAAATGTCATCGAGTCTTATTGCATTATAAGTGCTCAAACATATTGTGATAATAAAATTATGAATTTCACATTGATATCCATAATTTTCATGAAACATCACATAAACACATAATACGGACTTAAATTTCTTTATATATAAGGAAATTACGAGTTCGTCAAAAACTTTCTGTTATTACAAAAAACGTCTCTATATTAGACTTCTAGAAGGCTTTACAAACTTCCGTAAGAAATGAGATCTCCTGACAACGGGATCTCTTACCCACGAGTTTTGGGCAAAAAACAAGTATCTTAAAGGCCGAACTAGTTTTAAATCAAAGTAGTAAAGCTTTAGATCTTGATGAGATTTAAATCAAAACAGTAAAGTTTTAGATCATTTTGTCTAAAAATGAGGTTAAAATTGAGTCTCGGGCCGATTTTTAAAAGTGGGCAAAACTAGAACAATGTTCCTTGAACAAGGATTTAGCCACGGGTTTTTTATACATACGAACAAGTTAGAGACCAAATTAGCTTTTGGTCAAAACATGAAATATTTAGATCTTGGTGAGGTCTAAAAGTTTAGTGAAAATGAATTTTACCAAAAATGCTTTTAAGGTACTATTTTATATGGATTTACAAAATTGGTCCCACACCGAAAATAAAATAGTTTGGTCTAATTGTTTCAAAGGAAAGTGCAAGATACAAGCCAAACCAAGTTTTGACCAAAACTAGAAGGTTTAAGATATATGAATTTTAAATATGTTTTATGAAGATGATATTTTGTGAAAATGTCTTTAAAGTACAGTTTCATGGTGATTTTATGAACTACTGGAAAACAAGAAAATTCATGATTACAAAATTTTCCAAGCTTTGGTTTTCACAGAAAATAAGCACTTTAGATTTTGAATTAGGCTTTAAGCCAAGCAGAAAAGATTTAAATCTCAATGAGACCTACAAGTTTTATGCATGAAGAAGTTTTAAAAACAATGTTATGAGATAGTTTTATGTGATTTACGGAATCAATTCAACATAGTGGATTTTCCATAATTCACACTATACGGTTATGAAATTTAAGCAAATGATTGTGTCAAATATTTAATAAATTTTTAATTAAAACATGAAAGTTAAAGATTTGTCTAAGATATATAAAATTCATGAAGAAATCTTATTATAGAAAATGTATTTATTTTAAGCAGAATTTTAAATGGCCCTTATAACGTGTATCTGATTTTGAGCAAAGCACGGTATTTATATAATACTTTAAAATGCACAAGCTTGCGTAAGAAAGTTTTCTCAAAATGCGTTTCTAAATGATAGCATTTTGTCATGAAGTTTTATGACATTAAAATTCAAAAAACCCCTTATCTCTGGGATAGTAGGATAAATCGATCTTCACATTTAACAGTACCAAACAGTTGAAAATAGTTTTGGAAAAAGATATCATGGAAATTAAGATAGTTAGACTGCTAGTATTTTTATCAGTCGATGTTGAACCAAGAGCTCGGTTTTTGTAATATCCAAAAATTTTTACGAACTCATGATTTTCTTGTATATAAGAAATCTAAAGCTCGTATTATGTGTTTATGCGCAATTTTATGAAAATTATGAATACCAATACAAAGTTCATAATTTTATCAATATAAGGCTGAGTTCTCGGTAAATTAATTACGAGACTCCATAATAGGCCTTTTAAGAAAACATGCATGACGGAATTTCATGAATTTATGATGGTCAAAGTTTGATTAAAAAAAAAAACCCCCACCTTAGGAAATCAAGCACACCAAGTAGGAATTAAAGACGAAAAGGGCTCGGAAAAATAAGAAAAATTTTATACTGTCCGTTTTTACAACAGATAAATTTTAGTTAAATAAATACTGTGTATAAGTGAACACAGTATTGGAAATATCTGTGTAGCTCAAAAATGGACTGCTTAATGATGAGAATAGCCAAACAAGGCTTAAGGTGACATCATTTATCCTTAATTATGACATCATTTATTTAACAAAAAAAAAGGAAAGAAATTAAAAACTTGGCTACCAAGGCAACCAATAAGGGCCGGCCACTTGGAGGGCAAAATAGCAAAACTTTTTGCAATTAGTTTTGCTCCAAGGATTTATAAGCAAAAGGTGAACCAAAATTTTTGCAAAAAAATCCAAAACTTCACCTATAAATAGGCTGCCAAGGGGGGGCGGTTTTGGCTTCAAAAATTCAGAAAAAAACAGCCAAACTCTTGCCATTTTCTCCCTCAAAAATCCGGACTTCTAAGTGTGAGTAAGAACAAAGAAAAAATTTGAGAACCAAGGGGTTCTAGTACTAGGGTGGTCGGTTTTTCTCTACAACATCAAGCAAAGGTTTTGAAAAATTTGGTGCCCTTTTCTAGGCCTAGTAGCCGGCTGTGATAAGGAGAGAAGGTAAAGAAAAATGTTGTTTGGTTTTGGTTGATTTTGGTTCAAGGAAATACCAAAGGATTAACTAAAATTTTGGTGCAAGATTTGGTGGAGGGACCGGTGGGTGACACCCAAGGAAAAGAAAAAAAAATGTTTTGGAATCCAAGTTTGAGAAATCAATTCCAAACCCTATAGGTAATCCTTCCAACCCTAAGCTTTAAATTGAGCATTCAATTTGAGAAGTTTAAGTGTATTTAAGCCATTGGATGTAAGAGCATAAGCTCAATTTACTTTTTATGCCTAGCTTAGAATTTTGGTAGGTGCTTGATTCAAGTTAGGGTTTAGGTGTTTTATTTACTAAGTCATACATGATTTTATGCTTTGGCTACATGAAATTAAGGTTTATATGTTTGATGCATGCTAAGGTTATATGTCCCCAATTATATTTAAGTTTGTGCTTGATTATGCACACTAAGTGTTTGATGTGATTATTGTTGATGAATGTTTATGTAATGATGGTTTGGAACGTTAGAAACCGCTGCATGTGTGTATTAGAGCTCCCGCGGTGGCTGGTTGAGCTAGGTTCCACGTCTAGGACGTAAAACGAACTCTAAACCGAAAAACTGCCAGGTTCGGGTGGATCCTGACCAGTTTTACGGTAAGCCAATTTTAAGGCCTTTAGAGGCCGAATTTGGAAAAACTTAAAACATGAAAGTTGCTCGGAACAGTTTTTCCTAGAGGACATTACAAACAGTTTTTGAAAATAAGGCTCCAAAGGCCTTCGTTTTTGCAAAAACCCGAGCCTGACCGTGCCCAGGATTTATGCACGACCAGGTGAGTTCAAATGGCAATATGAACGCGTTAGAGTCCGAATTAAATTTTTCGTAAAACACGAAAGTTTTAGGATTTTTCGAGAGCTAAAACTTTCGTGCAGACAATTTTTTTCAAATTCAAATTGGATTTTTAAACTGACACGGATTTCTAAAAACTGTGCATAGAGCAAGAAATTCCTGCACAGGATTTTCTAAATACAAGCAGAGAAACTGTATTTTTGCACCAACACCACTGTTTTGATTATGGAAACTGTTCCAATAACAGTTTTCAGCCTTTAATGATTTTATAAAGACCTACTTTGAAAACCACGAATTTTAAAGTTAAACAAAAGATTTTTAGCCAAAATCTTCAAATTGGATTTTAAAAGCCAAAGTATAGTAACAAAAGGTTGACAGATAGTAACCGGGAAGGATACCCAAGTTACTAAAGTTTAGGCCCGATAATAGGGATAGTAACCTGGTACTATTCATATATACCTGAGTTTAATACCCAAGGTTACCTCAAGTAACCTAACAAGTAATGAATCAAGTTTGGTTAACCACAAATTCTAGGGTTACAATTAGTAACCTAGTAAATGATCGAGATATGTGTGGGGGGACATATAACTAGAATGTTGGAAAGGTCTCCAGCATTTTATAGGATTCTTATCCTATGTTCTTTTTAATAGCAGGAAGGAACCAGCAGTTGCGATCTAAGTTAAAGCAACAAAACCCGAAACCTAGTATATCAGGCAAGTATCAAACCTCACCTACAGTATGAAAATAGTAAAGACTACTTTCAAGTACACTATATTTTCAAGTATACATGCTATGTTGTGCTATGATATGCGATGCCATGACGTGTGATGCTATACTATATCTATGATGTGCTAAGTCATGTTATGACATGTTATACCATGTTTACAAAAATGTCATGTTTACAAAAGTGCCATGTTTACAAAAATGCCATGTTTTCAGAAATGCTATGTTTTCAAAAGTGCCATGGTTTCAGAAATGCCATGTTTTCAAAAATGCCATGGTTCCAGAAATGACATGTTTTCAAGAAGGTCATGTTATGACAAATGTTGAGTAAGACATGACATAATGACATCAAGAAGCATGTTCACTAATGTTAAATCACATGGTAAGATAATCAAGTAAGGTGTCGTACCAACCTCCCGTGATCGAGGAGGTTACATGTTTCAGTGGTGATATTTACCTTCCGTAATCGTGAAGGGTCAAGTTATAATTCCCAGAACTGTTAGGGCCTTGCAAACCCTAGCTTTGTCTGGAGGCTGCGCGCTTTTGGTACGGACACTATGGGCCCACATGTTGAGACAATATAATAAAGATTGAGTCTATAATGAAACATAAAACATTCAATCAATCATAAATGATTCATGCATGAGTTTCGTGATGATTGGCATGTTTCAGTTTTAAAGATGCTTGAAATATTTTGTGAGATTATGTTTGAACTTGCTGGGCGAAAGCTCACTCTTATATTTCATACTGTAGGTAAGAAGCCTGCAGTTTAATTGGTGGGCTATGCGGACGATGCGGCGGGTGAAGGGCGGTGTGGGATACCACTACGCATAATTTTCCGCATCTAATTATCAGAAAATATGTTAATACTTCAAAAGCATATTAGGTTTTGTTATATGTATGAAGTTTGAAGACTTAAAATTTTACTTTCAATATGGTATGTATGCATAACAAGTTTTTCTCTACAAGATGACGTATGTGAATATGTTTAAAAAAAAAAAATTTCTCAAATTTCCAAGTAAAGAACAAGTATATACGGTGTCGACCTGGCTTGGGAAGTCGGGGCGTCACAGTTTTAGCTCAAGAGTCCCAAAAGATATTCGTCAAAGCTTAACAAGAGATTTTTATATACAGATTTCCATAGTCAAATGGGCTTGTAGGCCCAATGCTCTCAGACCATACAACCAGATGATTTAATCAATCATTTAAGATATATAAATAGCTAATTAAATTTCTAAGGTAGAACTCTAATTAGCTAAATTAAATACTTACACTCATTATGGGTGTTTAAAACAAGACGTGAACCTGTCATTTCACCGAAAGATCAAGATGGGAAAAATACTATGACGTGAAAATAGGTAAGTACAAACCTCGCCTACAGTATGAAAACTATGGTTTTCAATCTTTAATGTATTTTTTTAATGAAATGTACTCCATGATTAATGTGATGTATGTTTGAACAATTTTATAAAATGCCAGTTTCGAATGGTTTGATTCAATGCAAGATTTGAACTGTTTTAAGAACGATATGTTTTAAATGATGCAAGTCTTTTTAAGTTGTGTTTTAAATACATGCTTTATAATATGTTTTTAAAACACATGTTTTATGAAGATATCTTCCATGATGATATGTTTAAGTTCTATGTTTAAGATTTATTCTGAAGTATGGCATATTGCATACTTCCATGCTTGATGCCATGACTTACATGTTTAAAGCTATCATAATACATGTCTCAGTTTTATAGCTTTGAAAATTTATGTTGAAGTATGACGTATTGCATACTTAACATAAAATAATTAACAAGACTAAGACAAGACAAGTTAAGGGTGTCGTGCCAACCTTCCACAAGGGGAGGAGTAGTTTAGTTGATTTGGAGCAAGTCCAGTCTATGATCTTAGTGCTGTTGGGGATCTTACAAACCCTCACAACACGATGATCACACGCATCCGGTACGTACACCAGGGCCCACAGATAAGACAAGATAAGAAAATCCATAATCAATAATAATGGATAGTTCACAATCAAGCATAAACAGATCATGCATGTTTTGTGATATGTTTTTAATAATTTTGCGAGGATATGTTTGTACTTACTGAGCGAAAACTCATAATAAAATGTTCATACTGTAGGTAAGAAACCCGCAGTTTAAAAAGACGGACTGAGCAGGGTACAGATGGATTGTGAAGGGTGGTCATGGATACCACTGCACAGCTATTTCCACATTTTCAACAACATATTTTAATATAAGTGCAATACAGTTTATACCATTTAAGTATTTTTAATATGCTATTTAAATTTCTATTAGAAAGTAATTATTACTAATCAAGTATGGACAGTAAGTTCTGAAACCATCAATTACTTTTGATGATGTCTTTTCAATATATATAAGTTGTAAAATTATTACGGTAATTACTATTATGGTAAAATTATTACGGTAATTACTATTATGGTAATTAAAGAAATATATATATTTCTATAAGGAAACAAGGAAAAAAAAAAGAAATGAAAAGAAGTTCTGCAAATTTTAAGTCTTATAAGATAAGTAAGCAAATTAAGTAGTTTAAGTAAGTTAAGTAACGCCCATGTAAGTTGGGTCATTACACGGAATTTATTTCATAGAAACCGAGGATGGAAAGTGGGACAACATAAAAAGCAAAAATGAAAAGGGTAAATTACTAGGTTAGTTCCTGAACTTTTAACTTTGTGCAACTTTGCTCCATGAACTTTTTTTCGTAGCTGGAATGCCCCTAAACTATTAAAATGTAGCTACAATAGTCCTTTACATTAATTTTTGGACAGAATCTGTTAGTTATTAGCATCACTTTTTGACCAAATCAGTAACGGATTCTGTTTAAAAATTAACATAAATTAATGACTATTGCAGCAACATTTTAATAGTTTAAGTACATTGTCTATTCCTTTTTTGGTAGCAGAAATGATTATAAAATTTTAAAAACGTTACTATAGTAATCTTTTATGTTAATTTTTTGACATAATCCATAATTAGCACCCACGAGTACAAAAAGAGGATACCACTATGGTTTTTAACCGTCGTGGTATCTTTCCATAACGGTTTTTTAACCGTCGTGGTATCCAGGGTCGTGAAATCTATTTGGATTCCACGACGGTTTTTTAACTGTCATGGAATAGACAAAACTGGCACCAAATACGGGGTAGAGAGGGCTATTCCATGATGGTTTTTAGTAAAAACCGTCGCGGAATATTAAGATAACATGACAGTTTTTAGACAAAACCGTCGTGGAATAACCATATACCATGACTGTTTTCAGCAAAAACGGTCGTGGAAAGTACTTCGCTAGGAAGATTCCACGACCGTTTTTTGCAAAACCGGTAGTGGAAAGTAAGATTCCACGACCATTTTTGCTAAAAACAGTCGTGGAAAGATTACAATGAAAAAAAGAATTCACAATTCATGTGATTTCCCACATGTGGCAAATCCCGTGTGTTATCCATTGCACAGCCCAGATAAAAAATAGCTAATCTTCAATTAATTTTGTGTCACAATGTACAATAATTATTTCAAAAACATACACTACATTACAAAATTTATAGATTATCTTCTGATTATATTGGATGAACCGTATTACCAAATTAGCTCACTCTTGCCTTACTAAACTCGTCTCAACGTCAGTGTAAAATCCTTACTTTGAAGTAAGGATAATCCATCAAGAGTCAAGGTTATTTCTCGCATAAAGGCTAAAACAAAATTTCTGCATTGAACATAACCTTCTTGTAGAGGACATCAAACAGTATCAAACAATGTTTCATAGTTGTGTTGCTTTCTTACTCTTTTTCCCACCAAAATCTTCTAGTCATTAAATGCACTAAAAATTTAACAAAGTTCAAAACAATTAAAACAAGAAGAATGTAATGTCAAATCACAATTTGGAACATAAAAATATGTTTACAACTTAATTAGGTCAAACATGTAATATGCAAAAGCATAAATCACAAAATCAACACTTTTTTCCGGAAAACAGTCTAAACCAAATCCTCACCCAAATATTTTAAATTAATCTAAAACTAATCATCACCCAAACATGTAAATATCATACAATCGGGCATTTTGTCGAACATGTAATATGCAAAAGCATAAATCACAAAATCAACACTTTTTTTTCCGGAAAACAATCTAAACCAAATCCTCACCCAAACGTTTTAAATCAATCTAAAACTAATCTTTACCCAAACACGTAAATATCATACAATCGGACATTTTGTCGAACATGTAATATGCAAAAATATAATCAAGTTATCAAAACTTTTTTTCCGGAAAACAATCACCCAAAATCACAAGCACAATTAACAATCACAAAAAATCACAAACATAATCAACCAAATGATCTTCAAAATCATAATATGTGCGGCGCAAGAAAGAGCAAGAAAGAGAGAGACTTACCAATTCCACGGGCGTGGGTGCAGGCGGCGCTGTAGTGGGTTAGGCGGCTGAGGATGGGTTTCGAGGAAGAGATTGGAGGGAGGAGTCACGGCAGAGATTGGAGGCGAGAGAGAGAGGGAGAGGCGCGAGAGAGAATGAATGGTGGAGTCGCGGCCGGCGGAGATTAGAGGCGAGAGATAGAGGGTGAGGGGCAAGAAAGAATGGAGGGAGGGCGACAGAGATTGGAGGCGAGGTAGAGAGGGAGAGACGTGAGAGATAATGGCAGGAGGAGTCACAGAGGAGGAGATGGGCTTCGAGGGAGAGATTGGAGGTGAGAGTGAAAGAGGCGTGAGAGAGAATGGGTTTCGAGAGAGAATGAGGGGGTTTTTGTTTTTTGTTTTTGTTTTTTTTTTTGTTTTTGTTTTTTTTTAAATTTATGCTCTAAAACCCATGGCCGAAAATCTGAAAAAAAAAATTTTTAAATTTGAAATTTGAATTCCACAACCGTTTATGAAAACGGCAGCGGAAGCTTTGGCTTCCACGACCGTTTTTGAAAGTTTCGCATCGTGTTTTTTACGTACTTTTCATGACCGTTTTTTAAAAATGGTCGTGGAAGCTACGTCATGAAATCCACATTTTATATTAGTGGACTATGGTCAACTTAGGACACCTCTAATACATTTTCGAATACAGTTTCGCTCCTTCTCTTCCTGCTTTCGTTTTGACCGTTTATCCCGTTCTGCAAGTTTGTCTAGTTGACTATTCTACCAACCAAAAAAAAAAAAAAAATTTTTTTATCTTTTGACTGGTGACAGGTCATTTGGCCAATGTTTAGTGTAAACTACGATTCAAAGAAAACTGTCTATGAAAATGTTTATTATGGGGTCCACAGATGTGTAAAGGCCTTGGCATATAGAAAATAATTTGTGTAACGCAAATTACGAAAAGCACCCCTAACGAGTATTGTATTAGTACGAGAGTATCTCTAATGTAATATTAAATTATTATATTAATAATAAATTTTGATATTTGAATTAAAAAGCTCTTTAATAGATTGTAATTTTTATGTTAAATTTATCATATGCTAAAGTTTGTAGAAAATTTGTAATAAAATATAACAAATGTTCAATTTTAATATTTCATTATTATTGATTGGTGTCTATTTTTTCATGTAATCATTACAATATACAAATAGATATAATCTTGAAAATAAAAGTATAAAATATTTGTTAATCAACCAGTGAATAAAACAAAAATGAACAACGACAATTCATTAATTAAATAATTTAATTAATCGATAACCGGCAAATAGAGGGGGGTGTTTGGTGTGTAAGTTTCAGTTAAGATTTGTAAGTTTAAATAGTAAATTTTTTTGAATTTTTTTGAATTTTCAGAAAAGACAAACAACTTTTTGGGGAAAAAGACAAAAAACATGATGAAAAAAGTATAATTTAGTTTAAACAGAGTTTTTTGTCAAACAAGGCCAGAGTTTTGAGTACAAAGGCCCACCTGGACCCATGCAAGCTCTACATTTCTCTTGCTAAAACATAAGAATATTGTCAGCTAATTAGTTGGTCATAACATCTTGGAATCGTTGCTGTAAAATTAGTCATTGTCGGGATATTTTAGTACTGTTGAAAATCGCCTAAAAAAAGTCCAGGACATCTGGATGACAATTACTATATGACATTGAATTTATATTTTATGTAACAAATTAAATATCAGTTGTGCGGGGCAAAAATTTATTTTAGAGCATAAAACAAGTACTGTGTAGTAATTGATTTTTATCGGGTTGATGAAGATTAATTACAGACATTATTAAAAATTATTATTTATTATTTGAAACAAATAATTATAAGTTTTTAATTAATGGTAGTATACATGGTGCAAATTAATTGGAGTAAACTGCACTGGTAGATGTAGTAGGAGAACGACACATGGCACCTGCCTGTGCCACACATGTCACACGCACATGGGGATGTGCGTGCGTCTACTCCTCCCCTACACTGGTATCATAAAAAGACCCTAATAAGTGTCTCCTAGTACATATTATTTTTTACGTCCATCTAGGATTCCGTCTCCCCCTTGTATAGAAAAGAAACCTCAAGGATTGGATGGAGAAAACTCATAAAGCGAGAATTGGCTGGTGCCCACAAACCGGCTTTTCTAAGTTGAAAAGAATAACGTGGAAGGTTTTGGGTTGAGAAGCCTTAGAGGATTGTTCGTTGTGTGAAACATTGACGGAACACTGTACATAAATATTATCAATAGGATAAGTTGTGCAGTTTTATATTTATTGAGAATGGATATATGTGATGATGCATAAGTAAAGAGATCACCTCTTAATAGTAAGAGGTCTTTATAGCATAAATTTTAATAGCAAAGCCGTGCAAGCCGAGACTCAAAATGGACAATATCATAACAAAATGAGGCATTGGTCATTACAAATAGAATCAGAGTTTATACTCAACCGGAAGTAGGGCCAACAAGGACGTTAGCCTTTAAAAGGAGGTGTGATTGTAACAGTCATTTGTCCGTACACTACAACAATAATAGGCTTTTATAACATGAGGTGATAGCGTTTTTAAATTAAGGTTATAATAAGCCCTTAAAAAACGCATCCATTGAGCGGGAACCAAAGTACACTGGAGGGAAATCTTCACAAACCCAAAAAATATGAAAAAACAAAAAACAAAAATCAATTTTTTAAAAATAACTGCAAATGCTCCCACATTCGTAGTGGGCCCTGTTTTCTTATTTCCACTTTCGTTCTCTCTCTCTCTGGCCTTTTTTTTTTTTTTTTTTGTGCAATCACAAGAACTCAACAGCACCAGCCACAATTTCCATTTTCTGCCCACTGCGTTTGAATCGACAATCAAATCTCGGTGAGTTGGTTAGTAAATCTTATCACCAAAGTAATTTTTTTCTTTCAACTTTTCCATTACAATCTAGAAGTATTTGACAACCTCAACCCTAATTTTTGTTGCGTCGGGTTTCAATCCACAGCCGATTCTAAGAAATTTCCTATATATTTGCAATTTTGTTCTCTAAATTTGTTTTTTTTTTTTTTTTAATTTTGATTTAGAAATGGGTCGTTGAGGTATTTTTCTTATTTGAATTTTCATCCTTTCTTTCTGATTTGGGGATCAACCCTCTCGCAAGAATGATAAAAGAGGTATGAGTGCTGGGTAAATTTCTTTTTCCATTGGGTTTCTTATTTCAGGCTTCAAATCTTATAACTATGTTTCATCTATTATTATTATTATTCCTCTTCTTGTGATTATTATTGAGTTGAGTTTTTTGTTCATTGAGTCATTAACAGATTTTAAAACAGGGCAATCTATGAACGCTTTTTGGTTAATTAACTTTAAAATTTGATCTCTATATCTTTTTTCTCTCTTTTGTTTTTTTGTTTTTTTTTTTTTTTGAGAGAGATTTTTCTTTTCTCCTTTATTATACCTTTTATATTACTTGATTTTTGAATCACTGGATATTGGTGGTGAAGAATCTGTAATTTTTAACTATATTCATGTACTCGAATTTCAAGTAGTAGGGGATGTGGGTATTAGGTAAGTTATATTTAATAGAGCAAATACACTATTTCTTAAGCATCATGATATCTATTATCCTTCTCTTCTCAAAATTATGAGCAACGATTGTCCTCTTTTGTGAAATGACCAAAAGGTTTTGGATTTTCATGTCTAAAAATGCAAAAAATGGTCACTCGCAAAATAAAGTTGATCCTACTTAGAGTTTGAAGTGAAATGAGCAAAGTAGTACTGTGGAAAGTGGTAGAATTGATAAAAGCTAAGTCAGTAAGTATAAGATTTTTCATTCAAGATTTCTTTTACCTGATCATTTTATTTTGTTATTTTTTATTGTTGCTCATTTTCAATTAGATTTATTGTTTGCTTATTACACTGTTGCATTGTTTCTGCTACTAGTGAAGAAAATTCCATCTAATGGGTAATTGTTTGTCTTTGTTCCACTATTTATTTATTTTTTGGATTCTCATTTAATTGTGTGTTTAATTTCAATTTACTAATATTTATCTTTATTTTCACAGATCTGAAAGTTTCAGTTCAATGTCCAAATGACGAAGCTGTAAGAAATTCACAGGTCTGAAATTTTCAGGTCTGCTTCCACTTTCTATTGCATTGGTATACATGTTTCCTCTGTATATATCTGTTTTTTTGATTGTGGTGAACTAATGTCATTTTCATTTTCAAACTTCTTGTTGCCCTGTTGCTGTTGTTTTGGTTTTTGGTATTGTTTCCTTTCTTACCTTTAAATATGATAAGATAGTTGTTAGTAACTATATAAGAAGAGAATACCATGTGAGGTTAGTCCAGTTTTGAATCATTGTAATTTACTATAGTGTATTCACCTCTTAACATTAACTGTGAACTTCTTTTAATAATTTAACTAAGTTTTAAATACTCACTTTTTGTAGGACTATTTTGTTGCAGCACTATCTGATGTCCTTTTTTATTCTTTTGTGTTTAGTTGAGGTTGAAAGATGCACCAAGGTAATAAAGTTTACAACCTTTGTTCTATTGACACTGGTTGGAAATTATCATAGCCTAGTGAGTACAATACAACTGCTTAGAAAAACCGTGTTTTTCAATATGTTTTGTAGGAAAATTTACATAACATGTATAGTTTGATAGTAATACAAATTATTTTGACTGTGTATATATCCTTTGCCATGTCTTATTTTAGGAATTTTGGAGGCTTTTCAAGTTGGGGTACGTGTTAAATTTTTGTCAATCCGAACATTGTTCAAAGTTTGTTTTCAGCATTCTTGTAGTCCTTCTTTAGCCCAGATTGGATTTAAATCTTAGCTGGTTTTACATTTTGAATTTAGATTTCCTTGTTGGTGTAACGACCCGCCTAGTACAGGCCGTTACCATGCATACATACTTACATACTGAACTTCTTATACTTACTTACATACTTATGAAAACAGCGGAAATTTTTTTTTTTTATATGGCATACGAGTGCAACATATAAAAGTATCTTTAACAAAATATTTACCATAACATAATTTCATAAAGAACAAAACGCGTAGCAGCAAGATTTCCCACATTTCACAGTTTGCCCCGCCATGCCCTTCCATCTTGTATCAACCATTGCTGACGGTTGCTTACCTACAGCATAAACGTAAGACAGTGAGCTTTCGCTCAGCAAGTACAACCTCCTATACCGCGATAAAAAAAACAAACATAATTTAACCTTACATATTATAGCTTAACTTTTCATGCATATCATATCATTTATTGTCTTCATTCATCATAACATAACATACATGTCATAATGCATGGTCCATTTATGCTTATTTTATGCTCAATTCATGCTTAACTTACTTTCATTTCTTATCTTACTTATGGGCCCCTTAACATAAGTGTCCGAACCGGGCGCGCAACTATGGACTTACTCTTGCCATAGCTCAACCCGACCTCACGCGGGTCGGTACGACACATGTAGACTTGCTTGCCATTATAACTTTCATAGTTTCATATTTTGATCTTATTCTTATTAATTGGTGAACATGCTTCGTGATGTCTCACACAATTAAATCATGATTTTATCTCAATCATAGTCATAACATATCCTATATCCTTTCATAATATGATTCTAACATATCATAACATATTGTAACATAACATTTCATAACATATCATTACTTATCATACTTCATAACCTAGCACACAACATCGAATCAAAGTGGCATATACATAGCATATCAATAACATAGCAACAACCATATAACATACAATAAAGCATACGCCTCTAGCATACATCTAACAATGATATACTTGGACAAGTAACATGACAAGCCTATGCTGTAGGCGGTGGTTGTACTTACCTCTCTTGCTAGGTCCTGCGTAGTGTTGCTCCTTCTCAGAGTACAGCTGCAGGTTCCCTCTTGCTTGTTGAAGGACATAGGTGAGGTTCTAATCAGTATTGCGGAATGTTGATAATCTAACCAACAAGCTTACATAATCCTAATTGTATGTCCCCAATACTAGATGTCTTACTGGGTTACAAATAGTAACCCTATTATTAATAGCAACCAAATATAAATTAATTCTTTAAGAGGTTATGTTGGGTAAACTTCATGTGCTAAACTCTATACATACTGTTAGGGTTAGGTTACCTTTCTAACCTTGGGCTTTATTTTAATTATTGGGTTTCCCTAATTAACCCTATATCTTAGCCCAATTTATTAATCTTAGTATCCTTTAGGGTTATCTTGTCTAACCCTTAAGGTTAATTATAATTAGACTCTTGATCAATCAAAGTTAACCCTATATGGGTCAAACTTGAGCTCTAGGCCTTGGCCTAGTAACTTGGATATTATTTTCGGTTATTACCCGAAATCATCTTGCTTACTCAATTTGATTTAAAAATCCATTTTCCATTTCTTTGGAAACTTGGGTAAATTAACTTCAAAAATCTTTTACTTATCTCATAAAAATTCATATTCTTGAAAGAGGTCTTTGTAAAAATCATTTAGGATTGGAAACTGCCTTTGGAACAGTTTTCATAATCAAAACAGTGGTTTTGGAGAAAGATACAATTTTTCCGAACTGTTTTTAGAAAATCCTGTGCAGGAATTTCCTGTTCCCTGCACAGTCTTTATAAAACCGTGTCAGTTTAAAGATCCATTCCAATTTTGAAAAAGTTGTCTTCACGAAAGTTCTAGCTCTCAAAAAATCCTAAAACTTTTGTGTTTAACGTAAAATCTAGTTCTGCTTAGATTTTTGTCAGTTTTTGTTTGAAACTGGCTGATCATGTTAACTGGGTCTGGGCAGACCAGCCTCGGATTTTTATAAAAACAGAGGCCATTGGAGCCTCATTTTTAGATTCTGCTCGCGTGGTCCCCTAGGAAAAATCGTTCCGAACAACTTTTGTGTTTTACGTTTCACCCAGTTCGGCCTCTAAAGGCCTCAAATTCCACTTTTCCCGAAACTGGCCAGTTGGCACCCGAACTGGCAGTTTTGGGTTTTAAGTTCGTTTTACGTCCTATTTCGTGTAATCTAACTCAACCGATCACGCGGGAGCCTAGATAGCATACATGCAGCGTTTTCTAACGTCCCATATGAACCAACATGCAACTCAAACGTGCCCATGCAAACCAAAACCCGCATTAACCTAGCCTAGGTTTGCATGGTTCTAACTTTGCATTACAATCAAACCATTCATCATCCATTCACCCTTAAACTTAGCAGTCCAACATGCACTGCCTAGGGCAGATTGTGGACCAAAAATCAGGGGCATACAACCATTCACATCTAGCATGCAACCTATCAATCAACAAGTATAACATAACCAAATCAAAGCTATTAAACCAAACCACCCTTAACCCTAAATCAAGCACCACACCTAACCAATCTAGGGCAAAGAAAACTTGAGCTTATGCTCTTACAAATTTCAACTTGAAATACAAATAAATTTCAAATTGAAAGCTTAATTGAAAAGGTTTGAGCTAAAGAAATTACCTTGGCTCAAGGCTAGGGTTTGGGTCCAAAAACTTCCACACCACACACGGTTTTCACCATACCAAGTTGCCAAAATATTTGGTTTGGCCTCAAGATTTGTCCTTCACCTAAGGCTCGGCCACACCACCCTTGAAACACTAAAATTGCAGTTTTTTTCTTGGCTCCCTCTCACTTTCTTACTCGGTTTTGGATGGGCAGAAAAATGGCAAAAGTTTGGCTAGATGTTGTGAAAAATGAACAAGGACCACCCCTATTTATAGGCAAAAGGAGAACTTTTTAAAATTCAATTTTGACCCCTAAATTTTTGAAAAATTTGCCAATTGGCATGCAAGGTGGCCGGTCATTCCCTTGTGGAAGAAGCAAAAATTTTTCTAGAACAAGACACTTGTCATTCAAGGCTTGGTTCATGGAATTATGATGTCATAATTCCAAATAAGGATGATGTCATAATTTAAAAGGTATATGATGTCATCCTAAGGCCTTGTTTGGCTAATTTTTTTTTTTGAAAAGCAAACCCATTTTAAGCTAACACAGATAAATCTAATACTGTGTTTACTAATACACAGTACAATTCAGTACTGTTTTACTTGACTGCAGTCCAAAATTTATTTGCGTAAAAATGAACTGTATAAAATTTTTCTTATACTTCCAAGCCCTTTTTGGTCTTTAATTCCTACTAGGTGTGCTTGATTTTCTAAGGTGGTTTTCAAAGCCTATTCATGCTATCTCAACTGTAAAGGCGGTTTTTACAGTATTCTTTATCACACAATACTGCAAAGTCACTCCTTTGACCGTTCTTGGTCAAACTTTGACTTTCTTGGTCAAACTTTGACTTTCGTAAAATCATGTACTTTTTCGTCCCTTTTGTCTTAAAAGGTCCGTTGCTAATCTACATAGTCCATTTTGGGTTTTATTGATCCTGAAAACTCATAAAATGTAAGAAAACTCTTAACCGAGCTTCTCTTTTAATAATACCTTGATGGTATACATTTAATTTCTTTAAAAAGAAATAGTAACATTGAAAAATCTAGATATTACAGTTGGAAACCAATATTTATCATTTGTAATTGGTTTTGTTTCTTGCACTTATGAGTCAATGTATTAGATTCTATAACTGTTGATTGTATAATAAAATTTCATTTTTGTATTTGCTTATTTATTTGGAGATGTCAAATTATTGTTATTGTATTATATAAATTATACGAGCACTAATATAATTAGATGTAGTGATGAAAAAAGTTTATTTACCTCATCTCTTAAATGACAATACCTTTTTACAGTCAAATTGGATTTCATAAGACCAACATCACGCTATCTAAATTTTCTAATAGCATCGGAAATCTGCTATAGAAAGAGTAAACATAGCGTCAAGAAAATGCGACGATAGGTCTATACTTTTAATAATGTGGGCTAATGTAACGTGTTGGAAACTGCTATCAAATTGTTCTATAGCGTTTTTTTGGAGCTATGGAAGGCAGTTTTTGTTGCAGTGATATAAAGAAAAGAGTAAGAGTAAGTTGTGCAATTTTGCATTGCTTTGGAATGGATAACACCCAAGTATTCATTCAATAAGTTAATAAGTATAGATTTCCTAAGTGATCATAGGGCCTAGTATATATTGATATTGCTAACATGTTGTTAAGTTTATTGCAGGTGACAGCGACAAGGGCTTCAATACGCTTAAGAATTCATGTTTTAGATGAAAGATAAGTAAAGTAAGAACTATAAAGTTTTACATTAGTTTTATGTTGATTGTTGGATGATGGATTACCTATGTATAACTGATTTGGTGTAAAATAGGCTAAGGCATGAATAGATGAGTTCGAATGCCACTAATTAGAGGCTTGGACTAGTCTCGAGCGCTATGGTGCGAATCAACATTAAACATGCGGTTAATTATGCTTTCGTTTGGAATATAGATTTGAAATAAAATTTTTATATTGAAGTTTGTTGATTTTTCAAAAAATAGTTTATAATTTTTGTTAACATTTCAGAAAGTACAAAAACTGAGATGAAAAACTTAGATTTGAACTTGAGAACCAAACATAAACTAAGTATTTGATATAAAGTCCGCATCATATAAAATTAAAGAGAGATTTCATAACCATATAGGTGTTATTATACGTACCACCAGATCCTTTTATTCTTCCGAAAGGGAAAAAAAAAAAAAAATCTTCCACTAACTATTCCTTTTCACTTTGGCAATGAATAGCCTCGGAGTGTGAATCTGAGAAATAACACAAGTTTGTTGGACTCACTATTCTTGAAGTGACAGCTTTAATTACAATATTCTACTTTTTAACAACAGTTTACCATAATGACCGCAGTCAAATGCCACCAAAATTTGAAAAAGAAAAATAAAACAAAAAAACAAAAAACAAAACTCTAAAAGCTGCGTCTTTGCTAATCAACACAATACGATTTTCCTCACCAAAAAAAAAAAAAAAAACCACAAACAAACAAACCAGAATACGGGTAACAGCTTTTTAAAAAATCACATTTACAAATCATCATTTTTTTTTGAAAGACAAATCATCAATTTAACTAGTACAAAATCTAATTAATACAAATAAAGGTATACACAAATCCAAAAATGATTAAATACAAGCACGATAACACGACAATGAAAATTTTGAGCCAGACATGACATGACACATGTTTACATTAGGTCGGGCTAAGCATGACTGAAGTATAGGCTCACAATTTTTAGCTGGTAAACTTCACACGACACAAAATGATATTAAGCTCGTGGTGTTCTATATCAACGAAAGGAAGAATCACATGATGAAAGGAACCTTCATTGCATTAAGTTGGAAGGTTGTTAAAGACCCATGGTACTTTAGATCATCTTAGGTGAGTTTGCTCGCATACACGAGGGATTCAGATCCTCTATCTAATTTTTAATGTATTAAATACAACAACATATTAATGAAAACACTATATCTCATCACATCACAACATCTCAATATCTTCATTGCTATGACGCAATACAAAAACTATATGAAAAGAACTAATTGAGTTTGGATCCATCCTTTATTTTTTATTTTTTAAAAGAAGATAAACTATTTACCACTTGGAATACTGAAAATCATTATATTTTCTGAATAGAAAGCTTCAGCACTTCTTGACTTTGAGCACTCAGTACTCGAACCCCTTTCTATGAAGAAACCAGGCTGCTTAGGCTGAGGCAAGATAGCTCCTTCCATTCTTTTTTTTTTTTTTTTGGGAAAAAGATAATCTATCTACCACTTGGGATACTAACAGTCATCGTATTTTCTGAGTAGAAACCTTCAGTACATCTTGACGTTGGGCACTCAGTACTCGAACCCCTTTCTATGAAGAAACCGGGCTGCTTAGGCTGAGGCAAGATAGCTCCCTCGTTTTCCAACATGAACACGACCGACGACATTGTTGGCCTGTCCCAAGGGAACTTTTGGACACACAATAAACCCACTTGAATGCATCTCAATACTCGAGATTCGATGCATGAATCCTTCAAACAAACATCTAGTAGATCTAAGGCTTTCTCATCATTCCACGACAGCCAAGCCTGAAATATATTATTCTTTGCCATTAGATAAGACTGCTAAGATCAAAATAAAGTTGGCACTATTATATATGTGGAAATATTTTTTAATATTTCTTACATGTCCGAGTAGGTTATGGTGGTGATCCGGGAAATTAAAGCTTCTGTTCTTTTTTCCGCTCACAATCTCCAGCAAGACAACACCGAAACCAAACACATCGGATTTTATGGAGAACTTCCTATCAACTGCATACTCTGGTGACATGTAACCACTGCAGGAAGTGTATAGATTTATGTTATGGTGAGTCAGTAATCCAACCTCCAATCCAATCCATTTTAAGTAAAGACCGATCCATCATGATAAAAATAAAAAATCAAAAATAAAAAGAGAGAGAGCTAGCTTCATGACTTACTGTGTTCCCACAACTCTCCTAGTTTCAACTTCTTTTTCATTGTCTCTAAAAATCCTCGCCAAACCGAAATCTGAAATCTTAGGATCAAGGTTGATTTTTAACAAAATATTGGCTGCTTTGAGATCTCTGTGAATGATTTGAAGTTTAGAATCCTGGTGGAGGTAAAGAAGACCTCTTGCAATTCCTCTCACAATATCAAAGCGCTTTTCCCAAGGCAATAGTGAACTTCTTTTACTATCTGTATATATAATATTTGAACAAAAGTTAACTTTAAAGTTTTGAAAGAAATGAATGAAAAATTTGGTGTAGATTTTGTCTAGGGGCCCAAACCAAAGATAAAGTGGTCCAAGCTTTTGTTTGACATGTACTCATAGATCAAAATCCTTTCTTCTCCTTCAATACAACAGCCGAGAAGAGCAACCAAATTCCTATGTTGAAGCTTTGCAATTAACTCAACTTCATTCTTAAGTTCTTTGAGACCCTGTCCTGACGTCTTTGACAATCTTTTCACCGCAATTTCTTGTCCTGTCGAAAGGCTTCCTTGAACAATGCGATGGATATGAATATTTCAATTACTTTTTGGCGGAGAAAATTAAAATACTAGATTCGCCAGAAGAATAAAGGAAATTACAAATTACCTCATAAACAGGACCAAATCCACCCTTTCCTATCATGTTTTCCGTAGAAAAATTGTTCGTAGCAGAAATAATGGTGGCCAAATCAAATAGAGGCAAATCTATATCTTCATCCTTGCTTTTAACTGTTAAATTTGACATGTAAAATCCCTAACATAGCATACTTCATAAATGAGAATTAGTGAGTAACTTTTTTTTTTTTTTTTTTTTTTTTTTTAAATGCTTTTTTCTTACCTTTTACCCTTTTTCTTAGTTTCCAAGTGATGCACCAAAATGCAATACCAAAAATACAAATTCCGGCTATCACCGAAGCTCCTAAAATGAACTTCAGTGGTTTCCTCTTATCTGCATCTCTGAGTGATTCTGAAATAAGACAGCGCAACAAAAACTATAAACTTTCAATACAAATCTTAACAATGTCTATTTAGTATAGAACTTAAATAAAAATAGGAAGTTGCAAGCTAGACTTAATTATATCCGAGGCAGATAATCTAACGCAGATGTTTTGTTCACTGCCTTTTACATGGATCTCTTTGACATCAATTAGATCTCCGAACCACATCAAACAGCCACTGCCTCCTCTTCTGACATCTAAATTAGCAAAAGCTACGCAAGAACAGTTCTTCAAGCAAGCCGCCTCGCATTCTTTAAGGCTCATATTCTTGTCCAGCCAAAAGTTCAACATGTCTGGCAGTTCAACCCCTACAACCTCCACAAACCCCTCGCCCTTCTCACAATCCAAGGGCTTCTTCCTCTTGCATCCACTGGACCAATTGAACTCATTCCATGCTTGTTGGGATTTCGGCGAATAGCCCTGAACACACTTGCAAATTGGATACTCAGTGACCATACAAATAGCATTAGCCCCGCAGTATGCATAATTCTCACATAATTCACCGGATGGCACCGAGTACACGACAGACCATTTAGTACTCCCTTTGTGCAAGAGGAGACGCTGCTTGACCCCTGAATAATATATTCTCACGATTGAAACAGCGAAGTTAACCGTAGACTCGGACATAAGATATGCCTCATCATCGGTGAACACATAAACCATCTTGATAATTGTCTCGGCATCCAAATTTAGGCCACCGAACCGAACTCCATTCCATGTCCCTGTCCGAAACTTCCTCATTGATCCCATGTCAAGTACCGCTTGAGGCAGCCCTTTCACACTCATTCTATAAGTAAAGTCCCCGGTGGACGGATCATCAGCACTCTTCCACGATGTTAAATATCTTTCGAAGCCCATGTTCAAGTCCCATCCCAACTTCATGCCTTCCAAGAGTGTGTCCGTCGGATAATCAAAGCTCTGCCATACATAAGCCTCGGAGTTCACACTTTCTTTCTCTTTAAGGACAAGATTTCCCGTGTCCAAAAGCAGACAAACTGGATTATTATTCGCCACTTCCCTCGACACATTCGAGGACCAAACGACACTCCTTGTTTACTGAGAAGAACAAGGTTTCCATCTCCAATGATCAACTCGCCATTCGAGTCGTTAAGCGGGCTATTTCTGTTGGCAATCCAGAACACCTGGTCAGGTGTACTCTTATACCATATTCCTAAGTACCTGTTCTTCGAATTTCCGGGGGAGAAGAAGCCTAACTCGAAGGTTTGGCCGGCTGAAACCAAAGTAGTAGCGTTGCCATCATCGTCGATGATTGACCGGATCGGTGTTATGGTGTCGATATGTGCCGACCTAGAGAATTTCAAGAAGGATTGGAGGGAGACATTGGCATAGAAGATGGTGAAGAGATGAAAGGCTACCATTGTAGCTGTATACAAGGGAAAGAAAGACACTGCTTATAGGACTTTGAAATGAATCAATTGAAAGGAAAGAATAATATAGTTAAATTTATGGACAAGAAATTAGTATGGAAAAATATCCAACTTCATTTTTTTTTTTTTAGATTGAAAATGTCCAACTCTAATGTCAATATGCAAATCTAATAGAATCAATATTAAACAGACGTTTATTAAATGTCTGATATAGCGTCCATATCATATGAAATTAAAGAGATAGTCCAAATTTTAGCGAAAAAAAAAAAAAAAGATAGCTCAAAACCATTTTTCGTTTATTTTTATATGTGTTATTATCATAAGTGCCCTTTCAATTAAAAGATCATTCTCATTTTGTTTTTTTGAATTTAACTTAAAAACTCTTACTTTGCCCTTATCTTGAATTTTGAATTTATTCTACATATATAATTTATAAAAAACAGATGGAAAAAAAATTTTAAAAAAAAGGAATAAATAACTTTATATTTTGAGGGGCACACATTAGACTGATGTTTTTTTTTTTTTTTTTTTAAGTTGGACGTGAGAATTCGAACTCTACATTTATATTAAAATCAGCTGCAATTACCACTAGTACAAAATATGGATACCACGACGGTTTTTAACCGTCGTGGTAATATTTTCACGACGGTTTTCTAACCGTCGTGGAATCCAGGGTCGTGGAATCTTTTCAGATTTCACGACGGTTTTTTACCCGTCGTGGAATAGGCAAAAAATATGACCTAAATGTAGACATTTAGGAACATACCACGACGGTTTCACGTAAAAAACCGTCGTGATAGGCGGACCTACCACGACGGTTTTTCAAGAAAACCGTCGTGGTAGGTCTACCTATCACGATGGTTTTTTTTAAAAAAACCGTCGTGGTAGGTTCCGCCGAAAAAAAAAAAAAATTTTTGAATTGATTTCATTTCCCACAGGTGGCAAATCCGGAAAATTTAACTCACAAAATCAACATTTTTTTCTGAAAAATTCCCAAATCCATGTCTTACCCAATCAATTTTAAAGCAATCTAAATCACACCGACAATTAACAATCACCGAAAGGACGGATTTTGGACAATTTTCTACTGAAAATTCCCAAATCAACAATCAACCAAATCAACATTTTGGAAGGAACATTGTGGATTTTTGACATTTTGGACGGAAATTTCACAAATCCGTGGCTTACCCAAGCAAGATACATTTTAACTTATCGGATTGTCGAGCGTGGGTACGGGTGGAGTGGTAGAGAATGTAGGGGATGGAGGAATGGCTGCGAGGGGAGAGGGAAAAGGACTCGGAGTTAGAGAGAGAGGGAGGAATGGCGGCTAGAGATAGAGGGAAAAAGGCTCGGGGTTAGAGAGAGAGAGAGGAATGGCGACGAGAATGTAGAGAGGGAGTGGAGAGCGATAAATGGAGGGAGGATATGGGCAGCTTTGGGTTTGGAGTTAGAGTTTGTATTAGAGAGTGAAAGAGGCTCGGAGTGTAATGGGGTGGGAAAGAGGGTATTTTTTTGGGTTTTAATATACGTTCCAAAAAGTTAAACAACTTCAAAAATTTTCAAAATTCCCGCATTCATACCTACCACGACGGTTTTTTTCCCGTCGTGGTAGGTTGAAATTTTCAAAAAAAAAAATTTGACCTACCACTACGGTTTTTTCAAAAAACCGTCGTGGTAGGTCACTACCACGATGGTTTTTCCGAAAAACCGTCGTGATAGGTAAAAAAAAAATTTTTGACCTACCACCACGGTTTTTTGGAAAAACCGTCGTGGTAGATCTACCACCACGGTTTTTCCGAAAAAACCGTCGTGGTAGTTCAAAAAAATTTTTTTTTGACTTACCACGACGGTTTTTTGGAAAAACCGTCGTGGTAGATCTACCACCACGGTTTTTCCAAAAAACCGTCGTGGTAGGTCAAATTTTTTTTTTTTTTTTTTTGAAAAAAAAATTTTTTGAAATTTTTTTTTTTGAGAAACCGTCGTGGAAGCCGTAGCTTCCACGACGGTTTACATAAACCGTCGTGGAAGAGGCCGATTCCACGACGGTTTCTTAAAACCGTCGTGGAATCGGCCTCTTTCACGACGGTTTTAAAAGACCGTCGTGGAAGCAAGCCTTTCCACGACGGTTTTCGTAAAAATTTTTCCGCTCCGTGTTTTTGCAAATTTTACACGACGGTTTTTTAAAAAACGGTCGTCGAAGTACCGTCGTGGAATCCCATATTTGTAGTAGTGTACTCTTTAATTTTTTAAAATTTTTATAAAAGAATTAGGCATGACGGGAATTGTTCAACATGATACTGTTTCAAAAAAGGCAACTTCTTAAAATAGATGCTTACTTAGCTTCATAATAATAAGCTCTTTCTCAGAAGTCAGAAACTTAAAGCAAAAATTAAAAGCATACTCTTCCATACGAAATTGGTTAAAGTCATGTCTTTCTTCTTTTTTCTTTTTTCTTTTCTTGAAGAAAAGGTGAGAATTCAATATCGAGGATAAGTGGGACATGTGTTTATTATTTAATGTGGTTGGTAAATTTGATATCCTTGACTACTGGGAAAAGAAGTACAATACCACGTGAAGTAGAAATATTAATGAGTTTCACCGGAAAAAAAAAAAAAAAAAAAGAAACATTAACGAGAAAATTATAAAAGTTAGTTCATTAGCAAAAAAATAAAAAAAATAAAAATAGAAATAATGATTTACAAAAGTTAGTTTCAGAGCCCAAAAGAAAAAACACGAAAGTTAGTAATGCCACTGGACAGAGAAATGTCTCTTTCAAGAAAAGATCAAAGAAAAACAAAGAAGAAAGTTTAATATTTTTCATAGGCACAGCGGAGATGGATGCACTCCCATCAGGAAAGCAAATGAGAAAGGCAATAATTTTCAAAAACGATGACCAACCCATCCAAAAACGCCTCACGACCAATCGATAGCGACCACAGGCTTGGCAATACTCTCCGGTCAATAATGCTAATCTACCTCTCATTCTCTCATCAAAGCAAGATCGCTCCACTAATGTTGTTTTCCCTAAAAAAGGAGCTAATTTAATGTACATATTCTATGTTTTTCCGCTCAGGAAAATAAAATTGTAACAATTAAAAAAATTAAATTTAAAAATCCACTAAAAATTTTCATTTTCCGTACGTCCCAATTAATTTAGTTAACAAAAACATTAAAATGGTCATTTAATAAACTATCCCAAAGATACAGACTAAAAACACCAGAAACATACCATTTTGATTGGACCATAGGTCTAAATCTCCAAACTTTTAAATTGAACAACTTATTCTTTCTTGGACAAATTTAGATGTTTTCCCTCCGATAACAATGACTTACATAAAAATTAGTCTTATATGTTTTTTCTTTTTAAGATTGATAAAGATTTTTTTTTTAATATATTCAGATAGCCTTTTCTTCATTTTGCTAGAGAATTATTATAAATTAATTTGTGTTTTTATAAAATTACCCTTAATTTTGACCTTTGTGTGACACATGATATTTTGTTAACAAAAGTAAGGTAAGGGAAATATTTGTTATTAATGTTTTAAAGTTGGGAGAGTATTTTATGACAAGACCCAAAATTCAAGGTGTAGATGTGAGATGTGTTCTCAATTTCTACTAACTAATAAACTAATAACAAAAGGGGAAAAATCTATGAATGATTAAAAGTTCAAAGGCAACAAATGTTACAAATTAATTAAAGTTTGGAATTTTGTCACAAGACCCAAAGTTTGGGGGACAAATGTATTTCTTTGAATCTTAGGACATGACAGAAATATCAAAAAACAAAGATAAACTAGAAGACTAATTACAAAACTAAGCCTTTCAAAGAAGGGGAAAAAAAATCCAAGTAATTGCGTAAGAAGCAAGAAAACCACTTACCTCGCAGCTGGGAAAGACCCCCTAGGACCGGAGGAACTAGAACCAGATAAAATGTGTGCGTACCAATTAAAATGAAAAAGGCAGAACTAAATGAGAGAGATATACTTATTCTTGAACCGAAAGCAATCAAGAATAATATTTCGAAGAACGGGTTAAAGTGAGCTTTTGGTAGCTTTCAAGTGTGCACAATAACGACCTATATATAGTGATTGTAGGTATAGTTTAACAGTAGTTTTATACCTTATTGTATTGTAGAAGATTGTTTTCACATATATCTTAAGTAGTATTTGTTTAATTTGAATCGTGAAAAGCCGGTAGATAATGTGAAAAATAAAAAAATAAAAAAAATAAAAAAAAGAGGGCCATTTTTGTATCGTGAATTTTGGTTATCATTATTAACAAAAAACATAGATTGAAAATAAATAAAAAATAAAAAAAGTAAGAAACAAACAAATGAACAAACGAACAAAAACCCCTAACCCTTAGAGCATTTAATTTTAGAGTTTTTAAATTTTTTTTTGAAATTTTTGTATTTCCTGTTCAAGGGTATTTTGGATTCGTTTGAGAAACTCGACTTTGACAATGAATGACATTACAAAAATTGTGAATTACAACTCAAATTCCTGATGCCTAAAAGCTTCGTTACGTGATAAGTTAACGATGCTACATCTGAGAGGTAGCATAGGTAACTATGTGCTCAGCTGTTAAGTATGGAAAACGAAGCATATTTTTTTATTTTTAATTGCTTAAGAAGCTGGAAAACCTATTACCTCGCAGCTAGGAAAGACCCTCTAGGACGGGAGGAACTAGAACCAGAGAGAATGTGCATACCAAAAAATGAAAAAGGCCAGAACAAAATTAGAAAGATATTATCATGTTGTTGAAATGAAAGTTATCAAGAATAATGTAACGCCCCGGCCATCTACTTAGGGCCGACTATGTAAATGTGGACCGTTACTGTGCTTACTTAATTTAAATCTTGATCTTAAATACTTAAGCTTACTTGAAATTAGAGAATAAATAAATTTTTTTTCTCTCTCATAACTTAATTAAACTTATCCATATGGGTAAACTCCATCATGCCTACCCATTACTTGTTAAGCCGATCAAAAGGTCACACCCAACCTTTTAAACCGGGGTTTTCAAACATCTCATACGTAACATGGTACATACTACTTAAACATACATGTACCAGTTCATAATTTAAAGAGTTTGCGGAAAATCTACGTAGTGGTATCCCACACCGCCCTTCACTTGCTGCATCGTCTCCATGGCCCACCAAGTAAAGCTGCATGCATCTTAACTACAGTATGGAATATACTGATGAGCTTCGCCCAGCAAGTACAAGCATAATCTCACAAAAACATAACAAACATCGTACAACTTATGCATGATCCAATTATGATCGATTATGAATGTCTTATGCTCCATTATGAACTTATTATCAACTTATTATCTTGCTTAACATATGGGCCCATTGTGTACGTACCGATTGCGTGCATTCCACAGAAAGTTAAGGTTTGCAAGGTCCCTAACAATTCTGGGAATCATATTCATAACTCTTATCTTGAACTTGAACTTGAACTTGAACTTGAAACATACATAACCCTCCACGATCTGGCGGGAGGTTGGTACGACACCTTGCTTGTCTTATCTTATAACTTAAAATCATGTTCTTACCATGTGGTTTAATATTGGTGAACATGGATCATGATGTCACTATATCATAATATAATAACAATCATAAGATATATATACACATGGCATATCATGGCATATCTTGGCATAACATAGCATATAAAAAAATGTCATACTTGAAAATAGTATTTACTATGTTCCATACTGTAGGTGAGGTTTGTACTTACTTGATGTCCTACGCTCTTGACCTAATGTTCCAACAAGCTACATCAACAGGTTCTATTCCTGTTTCAATTAAGGCGTAAGATAAGAGTCATCCTATCTTACTATAAATCATTACATTCAATGTTGATATTTTAACTAACATCCATGAGTAACCCTAGTCATATGTCTCACACATCTTCTTATGATAACTCGTTCAGTTACTTGCCGTAACCCTAGGGCGCATGGCCCAACCAGACTTAAATAGTATCTTGTTAGGTTACTCCATGTAACCCTGGGTACCAGGCCTAGTCATACATGAATAGTATTTTATTAGGTTACTATTAGTAATCTTGGGTATAAGCCCAATCATATTTGAATGATACCCTATTGAGTTATTAGGGCCCAAGTATTTATTTTTCTCTTTTCTTGACAAAACTTTGTCAAGTTTTCTTTAAAAATCTTTTGTAACACTTTATATTCCTTATAAAAACAGTATTTTTATAAAGCCGTAACTTTTAAGCAAAAACAGTTAAAAACTATTAAACTCTGAAAGAAATCTTGAAAGTAGTTTCTCAATTTCAGTTATCAGTTCATGTACAGGAATTTCCTGCTTTTGCACTATTTTCTGAAAATCCTATGCAGGAATTTCCTGTTTCCTGCACAGTTTTTAAGATCTAATTTTATCTTAATAATTTGTTTAGAATTTGAGAAATCTTTCTTCATGAAAGTTATAGATCTTGAATAATAATACAACTTTCATGTTTTACGTAAAACCAAATTCTGCCTTTAACTTGTTCATATCCCTGGTTGAAACCGGCTGGCCGTGCACAGGGTCTGGGCAGACCAGGGCTTGGGTTTTCACAAAAACGGAAGCCTTTGGAGCTTATTTTTCAAAATCTGTCCCTATTAACCCCTAGAATTTTCAATTTTCTACAACTTTGTAGTTTTAAGTTTTCCCAAATTCGGCCTCTGAGAGCCTCAAAATCACGTTTCCAGAAAGCTGTCCAGTTTTACCCGAAAACTGGTAGTTTCATTTTAGTTCAAATTTTACATAAAATTACGCACACACTACCTGAAACGGTCGCAACCGTGAGCCTACAACAAACATGCAGCGCTTTAACATGAGTTTTCATCAACATGCATTGATTCATACCCATGCAAACTCGTGTGGTAAACTTATACCAAACTTGGGTTTTAGGGTTAGTTTTAGCTCCTAATTCACATACCATTCCATTTCCATTATTCATGCATACCATATTTCTTCTTGAGCATATGGGAACATATAACAAACACTTTCTAGGCATACATACAAACCATAATATCTCACAAGCATACTATCAAAATCATGTACCAAAACATAAATCAAGACCAATAGACCCTAATCAAGCACATACCTAAGCATTTTAAACCTATTGCATGAAAGTAAAGGGGTGAGCTTATACTCTTACATACCCAACATGAAAATACACATAAACTTTGAATCAAAACTTAATTGAAAGGTTTAGGGGATTTAGGAGGGTTACCATAACACCTTGAGGTTGGATCTAAACTTTGGATCCAAAATTTTCCTCCTTGCTTCACTCTCCAAAAATCCGACCCTCACATTTTTTTTTCTCTTTTTTTGGTTTCGGTTCCTAGGGAAAGAACTAGAGAGAATGGGTTGGAATTTGGGGCAGAGTTTTGGGGTGGACTAGAATGATCCAAACCCCCCCCCCCCCCCCCCCCCCCCCCCCCCCTTCACCTATTTATAGGTGGAAATTCCAAATTTTCCACAATTATTTTTATTTCTAAAATTGCATATTGGGCTCTAAAAACAATATATTTGCTCAATACCCCCTATGAGGTGGCCAGCCATAGCAAGTTTCTTGGAGCCCAAGTTACTTGCTCACCAAGGCAATTGCTTGCTTACCTCACCAAGGCAATTACTTGCTCACCAAGCACCCAATGACAACCGGCCATGTGTTGGCTTGAACCAACCAAAAACATTTCCATACTTATTTCTAACTTAATTGCTTGTTCCAATGTAATCAAGCTAACTAAATTTTGTAACCAACCATTGGCCTAGTTGGAGGCTTGGTTAGGAATATCCATAAATTTCATAAATCAAAAATTACATACTTATCCATAGTTACTTACTTTTCTTAAAATTACACTTTGACCCCTAAAGACAAAATATTTGCACTTTAGTCCCTGAAGGTGGCCGGCTAGGGTAGAGCCATTTGGCTTCCAGTTCATGCATAATTATCTGCTTGATTCCCAAAATCCCTTAATATAATTATGCAGTCTATTTCCTTACTAACTCAGATCATATTAATACTGTTTTTCACTAAAAACAGTACTGTCATACTGGACTACGGTCCAGAATTCATCTACACTTAACTAGGCCACGTATAAATTTTTCTTAAGACTCGAAACTACTAAGTCCTCATTGCTCCAAATATTATTCCTGATTATTCTAGAGCAATCCCATACCTTATTCTTACTTCTTCATCCGTAATGACGGTTTTTCACAGTATAATTTCCATACTGTTGATTACCCTGCAGTACCGTCTTAGTCAAACCTAAGGTCAAAAGGCCCTAGGTCAAAAGACCTAGTCAAACTTTGACCGAAATAAAAATCATAAATTCCTATTATGTCATTTTCTCAAAAGGCCTCATGCTTGATTAAGCAAACTATTTCTGAGTCTCGTAGCTAAATTAACCGAGGACTCAAATATATACTGATATTCAATTCAGATCATAAGCTTCATATCTACATACATGATTCAGACTTAGATTCTCTTTGTATCTAAGGAAATCACAAGTCATCAAAATTTCAGGTTATTACAAATAATATATGGAAGAACGGTTTAAAGTAAGCTTTTGGTAGCTTTCTTGTTTGTAGAATAACAATATTTTCTATAGTGGTTATAGGCATAGTTTAATGTAACTTTACATCTGATTTTATTCTAAAATGTAAACTAAAAAAGAAAATCATGACAATAAAAATTATATATTTATATATATATTTCATCGTACATGATTTCCTTGTCAACTAAAAGATTATTTTTATCTATGTCTTGTGAAGTATTTAATTGAAATCATAAAAAGTCGTTATATATTGTGGGAAAAAGAAAAAAGGTTATTAATAAAAAAACGTAGTTATAAAAAGGAAACAAAAATCCCTAACCCTTAGAGCGTTTAATTTAAAGTTAGTAATTTTTAATTGTTATATTTCCTATTTAAGGGTATTTTTTGTACTTTTGAGAAATTCGATTTTTACAATAAAAGACGCTACAAAACTTGTTAACAAAAACTCAATTTCCCGATGCCGTATAAGCATCAAGAAGTGGTAAATTAATGATTCTACATCCGAAAGGTAGCATAAGTAATTATGTGCTCAGCTGTTAAATGTGGAAAAATATTTTTTTAATTATTAAAAATAAAAATATCAGTTTCAAATTCTAGACAAAATATTCATTATCAGAAACTTGGCCTGTGATTGGATACTATATAGTGCTGTAAAAAACTGACACGCGACGATGCCCAGAAAGGGATCAGTGTCATATGCCCACTCCCAATCATGTACAAATCAATTTTAACATTGTCTAATCGGCTTGTTTACTTTTTTAGTGGGAGGGTTTTCTACTTATTTAAGGTTGTCATTACTAGCATAGACATTTTTTTTTCTTTGTACCAGTTCTTTTTTTATTATGTTTTTCTAGGAAGGATTTTAATTATATCTATCTAAGGAATTGATTTTCAAATGCATAGTCTGGAACTTATCCTTACAGACATTAGTTCTTGGTAGTAATGGTTAGTCTATGGTTTTGTCTTGTTTTCTAGTTTTAGGATGGATTGTCATCATAAAGGGAGGTACATAGTTTTCTTTTGAATTCTGTACTTTTTTTCTTTATGTCAATAGACTGAGTTTGAGGCTTGATTTGGGTTGGGACAGATAGAAGATGCAAACTTAATCTGAATGTTTTAGTGTCCTTGAGATAAGACGTTTCTTATCATCATTTGAAAAATAATATATAAACATCTTTCAACCACGGTTGGAAAGTGTTCAAATATATTGTCTTATTTTCCTATTAATTTTCCCCAATATTTTTTTTCATAAGCACCAATTTAGTTTTTTAAATATTTTTAGTATTTAGTATTTATTAATTATGTGGTGAAGTTCTTAATTCAAATGATGTAATAAAATATTATTCAAGGAAAGTTCTTCATCTTCATGTTTGAGTTTCAACCCTCATGGGTAAGAATAGTCCATCGTTCACATCGTTCATAATCTCCCTGGGTGGATTACACGACAGGCCATAAGGGCCCGTCGTGTAATCCCAAGGAGGATTAGACGACGGGCCCCAGGCCCGTCGTCTAATCCTCAGTGGGGGATTAAACGACGGTCCCCTGGGGACCGTCGTTTAAGCTAGCCACAATTCTGGCTTGCTTAAACGACGGTCCCTGGGACCATCGTTTAAACCCCCCTGTGGGGGCTTAAACGACGGTCCCTGGGACCGTCGTTTAACTCCCCCTGGGTGGGGGGATTAAACGACGGTCCCCCAGGGGACCGTCGTGTAATCCAATGGATTGCACGACGGGCTCCCAGGGCCCGTCGTGTAATCTCCCCAGATTGGACAGATTACACGACGGGCACTAGGGCCCGTCGTGTAATCCATGTGTGATTACACGACGGGCCCTGGGAGCCCGTCGTGTAATCTCCCCGAATTGGGGAAATTACACGACGGTCCTCTCGTGCTCGTCGTGTAATCTTATATTACACGACGGTGTAAAATACACCATCGTGTAATCTACAAAAAATTTTGAACTTTCGTTTTTCGAACTCTGCGCGCAAACCTATTACTTAAATACAACTTCCTCTCATTTTCTTTCCACATACCTTCTCATTTCTCTTAACTCTCTCTAAATTTCTCAAGTACCCACTTCCTCCTCCAAGCCGCCGCCAACTCCGTCGTTGCCGCCGCCGTCACCCGCCGTCGTCTAATCCAAAATTATTGGTATTGGAGTGTCTATTCATCTTCAAAGAAAATCAAGGTAAGTTCATATACAAGTTAAATTAAATTTGGGATTTTGTCTTGTTGTTTGTCACTAAAGATGCATTTTTTAGCATGGGTGTTTAAGTTCCTAATGATGCTCTTTGTAGATTAATGGTTTGTGAGTGGTTTTTACACTTTACATACACATGAATTTTTCCCGCCCACCATATGCTCGATGAAATGTCAACTAGAGTTTTTAGAGGAATAATGCAGAGGAATAATATGAATTTTTACAAACACATGAATTTTTGCTTAGTTGGCAGCGTTTTTTTGCACTTATGATTGTTTTGTCCTAATTCGTGTGGGGCGCCAGGCGCCCTTGTGGGGCAACCAGGCGCCCGTGTGGGGCGCCATTGGGCGCCTTCCGCCCGTGTACGGCGTCTAAATTTTGTTAAATTTTTTACACTATTTTTTATTTGTGCCAACATAATAACAATTAAAAAAAATAGAAGAAAAAAGTTCGAATACCCATTAACTTAATTTTTTTTTATTTTTTGCCAATAAATGTAGGTGAACGAATACAATGGAAAATTCCAAAAAGGGACGAGCACGAAGGAGAAACCCGATGGATCCCACTGTTGAGGGCAAGCGAAGGGCAATAATAATGAAACGCGTCCATATGACAAGGAAAAGAGGTGAACGAATTCAAGTCACGTTTGACGAGAAAGGACAACCGGAAGGGAAGCACGGTGACGAATTGATGAGCTGGATTGGCGTGCTCGCTCGAGAGCACGTTCCAATATGGATTCAAGATTGGAGATCTCGTGATTTAGATGGATTGAAAGAAATTATTTGGTAAGAAACTGTTACTTCTTTCACCGTGGAAGAAAGCTTCCGGACCGCTTGTTTAAAATCATGTGGTGAGGCTACAAGGAATTTTCGGTATGATCTGTACAAGACATTTGTCGAGGAATTTAGAAATGAAGAAAGTGTGTGGACACGGCCGCAAAAAGTTATTGACAACTACCCCAATATTGAAGAAGATGATTGGATGAAATTCGTTCAGTATAGAACGTCCTCGCAATTCCAACAACTATCTGATCGTGGAAGCAAAATAAGGACAAACAACGAATACTCATCAAGAGGAGGCCGAGACGGATATAGGAAGCTCGACCAGGAAATGGTATGTCAATAAATTTTGTTTGTACTAAATCGTATCCCATTTATACTAACGATGTTAATTACAGTTTAAGAAGACTGGGAAATGGGAAAAAAGAGATGGTTTGTGGCTAGAGCAACAGACAGCCGTAGATGGAGAGTTGAAAGATCCAGCATGTCAAAAAGTTAGCGAGATGATAGTAAGTTTACTAACTAACAATATTTTCTTCATGGCTACTATACGCACTTACAACACTTTTGCTTAAATGATTTCTGTTAATAATCTTGTAGATGGAGTACAACACACAGGCGAGCCAAGGCACTTTCGAGTCAGTTGGCACTAATGATGTATTGTCGCAGGCATTATCTAGACCCGAACACAAAGGCCGTGTCCGTGGCCAATCAAAGTTCGTAAAGCCATCTCAGTACTTTAACATAAGTCGAAGTTTGAAGAAAGACAATGAGGCCTTTCAATCAATGAAACGGGAAATAGAAGAATTAAAGGCGTTGGTGCGTGGTCTATGTGCGAACAAAGATATGGAGCCGTCGGTTGATCCCAAGAATGTGCCAACCATAGACCAACACAACAGCTTTAAGGCTAGTTGCTCTGCCCAAGAAAAACAACATGGAGTTGCTGAGCCGCCAACCATGCCTGTCGAAAGTCAGGAGTGTAAGCTCTATACCTTCGATGAAGTTCAGGGTGGACAGTTGCTTGTTGCGTTTGGAAGAGCATGGCTCGAGAGCCTCCCCACCGATACGGTGCATGGGATTCCACTGGGGGAAGGGAACGTGCGAGTGTCAATCAACATTCCAAAATTAAAAAAAGCACCATTACCTATACCGACATACGACACAACCACTGTGGAGGATGCTGTTAATGGGTTTGTTGCTTGGCCTAAAAGTTTAGTTGAGCTCGACATGAGTATGAACAAGGCGAGTCGAGGGCCTAGTCACGTTCCCGACCCAGCAGCTGGCAACAAAAAACGGCAAAAAAAGGCTGGAAAGAAAGCGATCGACTCTCGAACTGAGGTACAACAAGGTGCGCAAGAACAAAAACTCGTGTTCGACTTTAATAACATGAACAAGGCAATGAAGCCTTTGGCTTATTATGTACATAGTTCCATGCGTCAAGGTAATCAGATTGAGGTCCCAATACCAGCCACGATTATGGGTTTTGATATGCCTGTCTTTCTGAGCTTTGAAGATATTTTTGAGTTCTTTAATTTACAAGAAATCAGTGCGAATTGTATATTAGTCTACATGAGGTACGGCATTCTTTATCTTAAATTTTCTTTTTATCTGGAAAATCTTCTATATTTCATGTAGAGTAACATTTTTGATATGGTTATGCAGATATTTGGAGGAACTATGTAGAATTAACGGCCAAGCTGAGAAATTTGTGTTTGTGTCTCTAAGCTTGATCTCACCGGTGAGAACAGATACTGAAGATGCTGGCATGAGAGAGCGAGCCGACAATCTTATCAGCTTTTTGCGTGACGCACCCAAAGAACGGCTTTATCTTGTGCCACATAACAGAGGGAGACATTGGGTTTTGGGTGTCATTGACCCATGGGAGGACCTCGTCCTTTATTTTGATCCTCTTCTGGAGAAGAAACGCGACGATTTTACTGAGCTAATGAACATGTAAGTCAATTTGAACATGATATTTTTTTTAATCTTAATTATATGCATCTTAATTAGTTTGAATTTTACCAATTTGCTAGGGCCCTAACGGATTGGAAGATTACAACCGGAGAAGGGATTAGAAGGAGACGGGACTGTAAAACCAAAATCTCGAACCGTCCTTGTCCTCTCCAAGAGGGAAGTGTTGAATGTGGTTAGTTTGTTTTAGGTTTTATGAGGGATATAGTGATGAATGGAATTGACGCACTTGAAAGTAAACAATTTTATTCTTCTGAGGATTTGGATCTGATTAGGGGAGAATGGTCTAGCCATGTAATGGAATTCATTAATTATGATGTATAAACTTGTAATGTAATAATTGGAGTGTATTTTTAGTTTGATTAATGAAGTTAATACTTGGATCGTGTATTGGATAACATACAGATTAGGCCACCCGTGGGAAAAAAAAAAAACCCAAAATTTTTTTTAAATAATAAATTACACGACGGGCCCCAGGCCCGTCGTCTAATCCTCCAACCCTGGAAGGATTAAACAACGGTCCCTGGGACCGTCGTTTAAGTCCCCCTCTGGGGGATGCATCCCCTACATGGGCCCGTCGTGTAATCCAATGGTTTATACGACGGGCTTTGGGGGCCCGTCGTGTAATCTAATGGTAGTTGGGGAGATTACACGACGGGCCCCATGGGGCCCGTCGTGTAATTCAATGGTTTATACGACGGGCCCTGGGGGCTCGTCGTGTAATCTATGGGCTTACGACAGATTACACGACAAATCCTTCCGGAACCGTCGTGTAATATTCGTGCCGTTATGTAATCTTATAATTACACGACGGTTCATTCCGAAACCGTCGTGTAATGTTCTTTATTTTGCTCCACCACATAGCTGTTTACCGGGATTACACGACTGTTGGAAAAACGTCGTGTAAAACTAAGATATGACGACAGTACTGAAACCGTCGTGTTATCTTCCACGACGCTGGCTTACACGACGGTTAAGGTACCGTCGTGCAAACTTTACACGACGGTTAAAGCCCGTCGTGTAATCCTACTTTTCTAGTAGTGGATATTCGACATACAAGTCGTTGAAACATGCATCCATTAGATCCAAGGGTTTGCCTTCATTCCACAGCATCCATGCCTAAAACAATTTATATTCTTATACCTTAAGCAAAACAATACTTTCGAAAAAAAAAATACTATATCACCATTGTTCTTACATGTCCCACAATGTTATGGTGGTGATTGGAGTGATTGAAGCTTATATTCTTTATACTACTCACAGACTCTAGCAACACCACACCATAACTAAAAACATCGGATTTGAAAGAGAATTTCCCGTCAATTGCATACTCCGGGGACATGTAGCCACTACATGAAGCATAATGTTTGTCACGAGAGAGCAACTATAAATTTGTGCAAAACTATTGGCAAACTTCCTAACTTACTATGTTCCAACAACTCCTTTTGTTCTCGCTTCTTTCTCATTGTCTCTAAAAATCCTTACTAAGCCAAAATCCAAAATCTTAGGACTAAAACTATTGTCTAGTTAAATATTACTTGCTTTGAGATCTCGGGAAATAATATGAAGTTTAGAATCTTGGTGATGGTAAAGAAGGCCTCTTGCAATACCCCTGACGATATAGAAGTGCGTTTTCCAAGGTAATGTGGTTCATCTTTTTCCATCTGCAAGAAATTTGAACCTCTCCTTAGCTTTGTTAACATTAAATTTCCAATTTAATTTTCATATTAAGGTTAAGAATTTCAAATCGAAGATGTAACAGTCCAAGCTCTTATTAGGTGTAATAACCGAATTTTTACGGACTCGTAATTTCCTTATATATAAAGAAATTTAAGTCTGTACTATGTGTTATAGTGATATTTCAAGGAAATTATGGATATCAATATGAAACTCATAATCTGATTATCAGAGAATGTTCGAGTTCTTATAGTGTTATAAGACTCAATGATAGTTCATCAAATCAAGTATGAGGCCTTATGGTGAAAAAGGCAGATTCATGATTTATGGTATTGTTCTAACCAAATGAATGACCAGTATAATTTATGATCTGATTAAGACAGTACGATAGTATAATAAGCAGTATTGAAATTATAGTATGGCCAACTGTCATTACAGATGCATAATTGATAATAAGGATTAGGAACACTCTAGAATAATCAGGAATAATATTTGGAGCAATAAAGATTAAGTGACTTCAAGTCCTAAAAAAACCTATACGCGGCCCAGTTATGTGAAGATAAATTTTACACTGCAGCACAATATTACTAGACTGTTGATAGTTAAAATAGTATTTGTACTATCTGGATTATTAAGAAAATGGACTGCGTATTAGGAGGAATGCCAAACATGGCATTACTTGGAGGCTAAGTAATTGTGGATAAATATATAATTTTTGATTTTTTGTTTTTGTGGAAAGAAATCCAAGAGATAAGCATGAAAGGATTTTTGGCTCAAATCCTCTACATGGCTGGTTGTCTTGGGGGACAAGGAAATTAGAAGATAATTACAAAAAATTTTGGATTTATTGTTTTTATGGAAATAATTAAAGGGATAAGCTTGAGAAGATTTTTTTTGGCTCCAACAGTCCACATGGCCTTATGATTTGGGGACTTGGAAGACAAAAATTTTGTGTTTTAAGGCCAAATATGTAATTCAAAGAAAGTTGAAGAAAAAAAAATAATTTTGGAAATTTTGAAAATTTCACCTATAAATAGGGGTGGGTAATGAGAATTGGACCATTTAATTAGCTTCTAATTTTTTTAGTTCCCTTCTCAACTTTTCCTCTCTAGCTCTTAGGAAAAAAAAATAAAAAAAACGAGAGAGAAAGTTAGAAGAACAAGTGGTGGCCGGTTGTATTGTGTAAAGGTAGAGCAAAGATTTTCTCATTCAAGGCCTAGAAACAACTCTTTCAAGCTTTAGAGGTATATTCTTGATCCCCTAACTAAAACTTTAATTAGTTTTGGTTTGAGGAATTTAAGTGTATTTCAAGTTACACTACAAGAATTTTCACATTCGGAGACCAAAAAATTGGTCCCAGAAGGTCTATTTTTTGGTAGCCATTGCCTTCCGCGACCAAAAATTTTTGGTCGCCATTTGGTCCCCGAAAGTTGGTCGCACTAGGTATCGGCGACCAAAAAAATTTGGTCTCCGAAGGTATCGGCGACCAAAAAAATTTGGGTCTCCGTAGGTCTCAGCACCTACGGAGACCAAAAAAATTTGGTCTCCGAAGGTATCAGTGACCAAAAAAATTTTGGTCTCTGTAGGTATCGACACCTACGGAGACCAAAAATTTTTTGGTCTCCGAAGGTATCCGCGACCAAAAAAATTTGGTCTCCGTAGGTATCTTCGAATTTTGCAAATTTCAAAATCGACAAATTTTGCAAAATTTTTCGAAGACCAAAAAACGTATTTTGCAAAGCTTTTTAGCTAGCAAATATTTTGGTTACCGAAAGTTTGAGCAACCAAAAATTTTTTGATAGCAGTAATATTTATAACCTGTTGAGAATAGTTACATATTTTTCAATCTATAAATATATAATTATAAAAAATGATAATGCAAGAAAAATATGTTATATTAGCTAAAGAGACTCCAAATCTCTAAACACATTAAACAATTTATAGTAAATGTTTAATTATAATAGGTATCAAACGAAGGTAAACTATAATTAAAACAAAAGGTAACTTAGGGTATAGTGGCAGAATGGAATATTAACTATATGAAGCATCTTATCTATAAAACTTAATGCAGAGAACTTTGTACACCCAGAGTAAAGCTCCTTCCCAGCTTCAGCAAACAAATCAGCAAAATACGAGGACTCTTCTTCATAAGCATTACCTTCATTTCCATCTCCACCATCGTCGACTGCTATGCTCCATTACTGTGCGGAGGGCCTTTTCTCTCAATTTTTTCGCCGGCCAACGCATTAAGACTGGTTCAACGGTCTTATGAAGAGATGGCCAAAGGATATCTTGAATGAGTGGGTGCGGGTAGTACAAATCTTCCTGCAAATGCAAAGAAGTTTTGTTGGTGAATAATTTGGTTAATTGTGGAGTTAAATTTGTAGTTTAAAGCTTCCATTTAACTTTCCTGTCACCAGCACCTGATAAGCAATCGCTTTATTACCATTTGAAGTATTATAGTTATGCTCGCAAGCAAATACCGTCTCTTATGGTTTCCAGACCACATTCAAGGTACTATAAACAAGACTTCCGAATAAATATGTGAGCTTTGTAACTCTATTGCCATGACCAATTGCATGTCATGCACAAAAATATAGAAAAGAGTAAATACAACATCTTTAAATATATATATATATATATCTCTTTCATTAATGAAATACTGCATCCCTTATCAGAAGATTAAAATTGATAGGGAAATATATATCTATTTGACCAACCTTTGCACATAGATTTCGTGCCTCATCCCAATTTATTTCATGATAGGGAACAGTGAAAAGCTCCTTCCTCAAAGACAAAACCGTGGGTGTGATAGGACCCACAAACCTCTTCCCGTATAAGTAACACATTGGTAAGTACACCATCCGACAGTGACACCACATTCTTCCTGTACAACCCAAAGAAAATTAGTTTTTCTCTCTGGCAGTGAAGTTGAGATATTATAAACGTTACTTCAAAAATGGAAAAAAAAAAAAAAAAAAAAAAAAAAAAAAATCTTGTCACTGATTATTCTAAGTGAAGAAATGCCAAATTGAACAACAAGCATATTAGATGAGACAAATGGGCCTTAAATCCTCCATGATGGTACAAGCTATATTAGGCTGTGCAGAAAGAATGGGTAAAAGGCTGAATGAGATTGCAACCAAGAAAAATTTACACATTGAAATTACATAACAGTTCATTGAATTTGAGCACTGACATCAATCAAATTGTCAGGGATAGGCCTTAAAATGCAAGCGGTATCACATATTCAATTTTTTGAAGTTATATCCATCAACGTGTCTATGGTTTTGAAATCATTTTCATATAACTAAATCAGAAACTTTTACGGAATCAAATGAGTATATGTCATTAATAAGAGAAATTTGCAGAACCGATGAAAGAAAGAACCTGGATGAATAGGAAGGATGTAAGGAAGAAGCCATATCTCAGGAGGTAGGGGATTATTGCCAGACCATTCAAACACACCAAGTACCTATCAACATAAGCATCGCAAATTAAACAAAAAGCTAGAGCACACGGAAATCAAAAAACACTGTTAGGACTAAATATTTAGCAAACTAAATATTAAAGCCAACATAGTAAAGGTTAAGCTCTCAACTGATAACCACATTTTCCCCCACGATGTAATGGCAGTAGCACCACCTTGGTCCAGAATCCACCTACGCCCTCCCTCCATTGCCCCTTGTCCATCGTTAGCTTCTTCACCAAGCAATCTTAAAGTAACGTAGGATAGAACCGAACCAAACATGGTGCTTGGCCCTTCAATGTGCAAACCCCAACCACCATCTTTGTTCTGCAATTACATTATGTATTAACAAGATTTCAGGCCTTTGTAGTGCACAAATTTACTCTAGGAGGAAAAAAACGTGTAAAAATATAGAGATATATATATAGAGACCTTCGATTTGAGCGAGGTCTTCGGGAGATCCGAGGTCGGGATCGAACTCCCAGACTTGGCGGCCGACGTGGTTGTTTAGAGTGCGCAGCCATGGATTCCCTTTCCGCGATCTTCAGCTTCCACATTCTTCTTCTTCTTCTTCTTCTTCTTGTGCCCGAGCATGTTGTGTAGATTACCAAACACAAACCAAAAACCGAAAAAAGCGGAAACCCGAAAACAAGCTTTGATTCTGAGCATTCTAGAGCCTCAATAACTCCGCTAAAGAAGCAATCTTCGACCAGATTCCACATGAATCTCTGCTGAACATACCCAGTCTCAGATCCACTCTGACCTCAACCATTGAACACAAAAAGGCTTAAACAATCAACAAATCGGATTCTCTCTCTTATCAACCAAAAACCCTGACAAAATCTTCAACAATTATTAGAATTCCGTAACAAAACAAAATCTTTTCAAGAAATTCAAACGAAATTCAATACAACTTAAAGCAAAAATTACACACCAAAAAGATTAAAAAAAAAAAACCCATAAAACAATTCTAGAGAGAACCCATAAAAAAAAAAAAAAAAAAAAACTTCACCAGACTAGAACACAAACAGAGCTCAATAAATGCAAAAAGTAAATGCTAAAACCTTCTCGATCGGACCCGAAACCCGCGCAAATCAAACGATCCAAGCCTAAAAAAGTAACCCAAAAATAAAAGGAAGACCCAAAAGAGGAAAAGAAAAAATCAATATTAAGCGAGGACTCACCAGAGAGTAGAAGAAAAAACTTCATTACTATCTAAGAAAACCAAGGAGATTTTTCTCTCAATCCAAACTGATCAGAATACAAAACAAAACAAAACCAACTCTTCGATTTCTCCGTCAGTTTCAGTTTTTCTTTTTTCGAATCTCTTACAACAAATACCAAAGTTGAGCTCCTTTGTTGTTGGTTTTTTTTTTTGTCTAGGATTTCTGAGCTGTATTTTCTCTGAGCTGTATTCGCTGCATCAGAGAGACAAGAGAGAGAAAGAGGAGAAACGTTTTAGAGAGAGGAGAGATAGAGAGAGAGACAGAGAGAGAGAGAGATAGAGACTGAGTGTGGGTGTCCTTGCGGACTTCAAAATTGTATTCGATCGGATTGAATTTGCTTCATTCCTTCTTATTTTTGGAGGGACACTCCCAAAATAAAATTTGGAGGGAAAATAAAACTATTCAATATTTTGGCTCTCTTTTTCTATGCTTTCTTCATACATTTTTAAAATTTATAATCCGAAAATAATTTCGAGGAAACTACAATAGGTTTTTTTTTTTTTCTTGACGAAACTACAAAATAGTTTTTTAATTTGTTGGAATTGTTATCATGCTATATTGGTTTCCTAAACAAGCTTTTTTAGAAAATTAATTACACATTTTAGAAAAATAAACTAATCATTTGTTATCTACTGAATCTTCATTTTTTCCCTGTCTAACAAAATTTTACTTTTTTTTTTAGATTTTTTTTAAAGTTTAAACTCCTTTTCTAATCTATATATATTTTTAATTACTCATTTTAGAAAAAGAAATCAAATATTTGTTATCTACTGAATCTTCTTTTCTTTTTTTTTCTTCTTTTTTTTCATTCCTAACATAATCTTTCTTGTAATGGCGGAAGCATATAAAAACACACAAATTCGTTGATTCTTAGGGGGTGTTGGTATGGGGTAATCTTTTATAAAGGAATAGAAATCTTAAGATTATCATGTTTGTTATGAGGTTATCTTATTTAAGATACTTGGGAATCTGAAACCCACCCCCCCCCTTAGGTTTCAGATTACCCCTTATCTGAATATTACGATAATCTTAAAATTTACATAATTTAGACACAACTATCCTTTTAAATTTCATATTTAAATTTTAAAACCTATCCTTTCGAATTTAAATATATATATCAAAACTTAACATTTTTCTCTCCTAACCTCAAACGTGAGCATCTTTTTCCACCTCCATCAATTGGCCTCCGTCAATTCTTCTTCTTCCGTTTTGTCGTAACTTTGCTTTTTTTTTTTTTTTTTTCTGGGTTTATTCTTTTTCTTTGTCAATTGTGACTTTGCGTTTTTTTTTTTTTCAAACTCTGCAATTCTTCTTCTTCCATTGTATTTGCATTATAATTAACCAAACTGGATAATTTATTTACAAAGCTAATAGATTATTAATTTTCTTAGATTCTTAGATTAATGTATTTACTTGTGTTGTTTGTAATTGGATTTCATCGAATTTTTTAATTATTTTGTTATGTTATTGTATTTATATATATAATTAAATCATATTAAAGTATGTATTAATTTAGTTAACGAGGATTTTGTCTTTCTATTAAAAATATTAAAAAAAAAATTCCTATGCACAATCAAAAACAATAATATAACATTCCCCGGAATCTTATTAAAATATTTATATAAACCAAACACAATAATTTAACATTTCTAGACATCTGATAACTTTAAAAAGATTCCCAAGTATCTGATTGCATTTGATTACCTCTAACCAAACACCCCCCTTAAAGAATACCCGAAAATATGCAAGATAAGTTGTATTAGATTCGTTGATTCTTACTAGAATACCAAAAATCATGCAACTTTATTGAGAAAACCCTCAAAGGAATTTTATTAATAATCACCAAAAAACTCCTCTACAAAATAACAAATAAGCCTTTAAATAGTAATTCTAATCATAATTCTCATCCTATTCATATTTGAAATAGTAAAAGATAACTCCTAAAATTTGACAATATTGGGGAAAGTGAGAGAGTAAGAGATTGAGAATGAACACTTTATCTTTCGTGGAGCTGTGTTGTTAGAGACTGAGAATTGATCATATCTTTTGCCTCCAAAATTTGATAGCAAATGATCTTATTGAAATATTTATTTATAAAATCTAAATAATATTTTTTGATTATTAATTAGGAGAGATAATATTATTTTGTTATTGATATTATAAATTTGGAAGGAGACTTATGGGGACCAAAAAATTTGGTCTCCGTAGGTCTCCTTCCGCCACCAAAAATCTAAAAATTTTGGCGGCGGTTTGGTATGTTCGGAGGCACTTATCAGGGACCAAATTAATTTGGTCCCTGAAGGAGAAATTTTGGTCTCCGTAGGTCTCCTTCATCTCCTTCCCATGAAGGAGACTTACGGGGACCAAAAAATTTGGTCTCCGTAAGTCTCCTTCATCCTTCCCATAAGGAGACTTACGGGGACCAAAAAATTTGGTCTCCGTAGGTCTCCTTCATCTCCTTCATCCTTCCCATAAGGAGACTTACGGGACCAAAAAATTTGGTCTCCGTAGGTCTCCTTCCCCTGAAGGAGACTTACGGGGACCAAAAATTTTGGTCTCCGTAAGTCTCCTTCATCTTTCCCATGAAGGAGACTTACGGGGACCAAAAAATTTGGTCTCCGTAGGTCTCTTTCCCCTGAAGGAGACTTACGGGGACCAAAAATTTTGGTCTCCGGAGACTTTTGGTCCCCGTAAGTCTCCTTCATCCTTCCCATGAAGGAGACTTACTGGGACCAAAAAATTTGGTCTCCTTAGGTCTCCTTCATCTCCTTCCCCTGAAGGAGACTTACGGGAACCAAAAATTTTGGTCTCCGTAAGTCTCCTTCATGCGAAAAAGTCTCCTTCATCCTTCGCATGAAGGAGACTTACGGGGACCAAAACTTTTGGTCCCCGTAAGTCTCCTTCATCCTTCCCATGAAAAGAACTATGGTTTTGATAAGATCTATAACTTTCATGAAGAAAACTTTTCCAAATTCTATAACTTTTAAAAGATAGAACTGGATTTTTAAAACTGTGCATGAGAGAGGAAATTCCTGCACACATACTTTCAATTAAATTAAAAGGATGTTTTGAAAGTAGTTTTAAGGTTTTATGATCCCTTTTGAAAAGAACTATGGTTTTACGAAAACAGTTTCAAAAGAGGTTTAAATCAATTGGAATTTCACAAGTGATTTTTAAACCTTAAATACATCCTATGTATTATAAAATACAATTTTAAGTATTGTGCCAAGAAATACTTAATTTATGACGTTAAAATATTTTCTAAGTATATAAGGCATTTTTTTTAACAAAGGAAATTTAATAAATATGAAGAACTCTTATGAAAGCTAATCAAGCCGGTAGATATCGACCAAAAGCAAAAATAGGCCGAAACTACTAAAATCAAGTTAAGTTTTAAATAAAGGGCAATTACTTGACCCTCTTTTATACCAAAAGTTACTTTAAAATATAGTAACAATTCTATGACTTATGTTAATAGTAGCTAAGAAGGTAATTAATCGGTTTGGAGACCGATTAATAATATGTTATAATAGATATTATAATTTATGGATTGTAAGTATTAATGCAGAGTAATTCTTATGCTCTGTTTGGAAACATGAATATAACTTATTGCTTTGCCTTTTGGTACACTAGGACAAGAGCATAGGACAGCTTGTAAGTACAAACCTCGCCTACAGTATGAAAAATAGTAAATTATTTTCAAGAATGATATGTTTTATGTATGCCATGATTTACATGATATACCATGTTAATGTATATGTCACGTTTTTACCAATATACCATGATCATGTATATGCTACACTTTACAATTATGGCACACTTTTTGCTTATGTCATGTTTTACAATAATGCCCCGTTTACAATAATATCATGATTTCAACTATGTCATACTTTACTATTGTAATATCCAAAATTTCTACGAACTCGTGATTTTCTTGTATATAAGAAATCTAAAGCTCGTATTATGTGTAATTTTATGAAAATTATGAATATTAATACAAGATTCATGATTTTATCAGTATGAGGTTGAATTCTCGATAAATTAACTATGAGACTCCATAACAGGCTTTTTAGGGAAAAAGGACTCAGGAAAATAAGAAAATTTTGTACTGTCCATTTTCTTTTCAACAAATAAATTTTAGTTAAATAAATACTGTGATTGAGTAAACACAGTATTAGAAATATCTGTATTGGCTTAAAATGGATTGCTCATTGGAGGAAGTAGCCAAACAAGGCATAAGGTGAATGACATCACCTTATCCTTAATTATGACATCATGATTAACTTAAGATAAGCTTAAAAAAAAAAAATCAAAACTTGGCCACCAAGTTCACCCCTAATGGCCGGCCACATGGAGGGCTTTTGTGCAAAATTTTGCTCCAAGGATTTATGAGCAAAAGGTGAACCAAAATAATTGCAAAAGGGTCCAAAATTTCACCTATAAATAGGCATAAGGGGGGGGGGCGGTTTTTGGTTCAAAAAAATTCAGAAAAGTAGCTAAACTCTGCCCATTTCTCCTCTCAAAAATCCGGACTTCTAAGTGTGAGCAAGGAAGGAAGAAATTTTGCAAAACCGAGAGCAATCGGAGTGTAGGTGTGGTCGGATTTCTAGTGTGAAACCAACAAAGTTTTGAAAAAAATTTTGAGACCCATTTTGGTTATTAGGGCCGGTTCTAGGAGGAGCCAAAGGGAAAGGGGGGAAATTCCAAAAGCCAAGCCAAACTCTTGATTCAAATCAAGGTAATCGTCCCTAAACCCCAAACTCCTTCCTTTGAGCATTCAATTTGAAATTTACATGTATTTCAAGTTGAAATTGTAAGAGCATAAGCTCAATTTTATTTGTGCCTAAGTTGGATTTAGGGCTGTGCTTGATTTAGATTAAGGGTGGTTTGATTATGAGTTTAAATTATGAGCTTGCATAGTTTTATGCTTATGCTTGATTGATTTTGTTGAATCGCATGCTAGGTATTCGATATGTTGTATGTCCCCAATTACGTTTAAGAATGATGGTTTGGAACGTTAGAAACCGCTGCATGTGTGTATTAGAGCTCCCGCGGTGGCTGGTTGAGCTAGGTTCCACGTCTAGGACGTAAAACGAACTCTAAACCGAAAAACTGCCAGGTTCGGGTGGATCCTGACCAGTTTTTCGGCAAGCCGATTTTGAGGCCTTTAGAGGCCGAATTTGGTAAAACTTAAAACACAAAAGTTGCTCGGAACAGTTTTTCCTAGGGGGTCTCGTGAACGGATTTTCAAAATAAGGCCCCAATGGCCTCCGTTTACCCCAAAACCTGTGGCTGATCCCCAGACCCAGTTTTCACTCAGTTTTTCGGGTCAGCCAGTTTTCAAACAAAAACTGGGACGAATCTAGGCCGAATTAGAATTTTTGCAAAACACGAAAGTTTTAGTATTTTTTGAGAGCTACAACTTTTATGAAGAAAACGTTTTCAGATTATGAACCAATTTTAAAATTAGAATCATTTTTCGAAAGGTGCGCAGGGAATCCGAAAATTCCTGCACCACTAGTTTTACAAATGTTTCTAGAAAACTGTTTTCTACTACAAACTATTGTTTTTGATTATGAAAAAAACTGTTCCAAAGGCAGTTTTTCAACCTCAAATGATTTTATAAAGCACTAATCCAAGAGTTTGGATTTTTACGATTTAAGTAAAGGATTTTATAAGTTAAGAATGAAGTTTTGGGATTAATTTCCCTAAATTTTCCAAGTAAGGGAAATGAATTTTTCAAGTTAGAATATAGCAAGCGACTAGTTTACGAAAGGTAACCGGGAGTTATACCCGAGTTACTGGGCTTAGCCTCAAAGCCCAAGGTTGACCATTAGTGATCAGATATTGACTTTAACCCCAACGTTTAATTAAAGGGTTACCCAAAGTAATCCTATAGGATACCAAGACATGTGTGGGGGGACATATAACTAAAATGTTGGAAAGGTTACCAACTTTTTATAGGATTCTATCCTATGTTCTTTTAATAGCAGGAAGGAACCTGCAATTGCAATCCGAGTTAAGACAACAAAAACCGGAATCTAGCAAATCAGGCAAGTATCAAACCTCACCTACGGTATGAAAATAGTAAAGACTATTTTCAAGTATACATGCTATGTTATGCCATGATGTGTGATGCCATGCTATAGCTATGAAGTGCTAGGTTTATAAAAGTGCTATGTTTATAAAAGTGTTATGTTCATTAAAAGTGTTATGTTATAAAGTGCTATGTTTATAAAAGTACTATGTTTATAAAGTGCTATATTTATAAAAGTGCCATGTTTATAAAAATGTCATGGTTCCAGAAGTGATATATTTCAAGAAGGCCATATTATGGCAAATGTTGTGTATGATATGACATAGTGACATCATGAAATATGTTCACTAATGTTAAATCACATGGTAAAATAATCAAGTAAGGTGTCGTACCAACCTCCCCTAATCGAGGAGGCTACATGTTTAGTGGTGATAATTACCTTCCGTGATCGAAATCCGTGATCGTGAAGGGTCAAGTTAAAATTCCCAGAACTGTTAGGGCCTTGCAAACCCTAGCTTTATCTGGAGGCTGCGCGCTTTTGGTACGGACACTATGGGCCCACATGTTGAGACAAGATAATTAAAGATTGAGTCTATAATGAAGCATAAGACATTCAATCAATCATAAATGGTTCATGCATAAGTTACATGATGATTGGCATATTTCTAAATGTTTGAAATGTTTTTGTGAGATTATGTTTGAACTTGCTGGGCGAAAGCTCACCCTTATATTTCATACTGTAGGTAAGAAGCCTGCAATTTAATTGGTGGGCTATGCGGACGATGCGGCGGGTGAAGGGCGGTGTGGGATACCACTACGCATAATTTTCCGCATCCAATTTTCAGAAAATATGTTAATATTTCAATAGTAAATTATATTTTGTTATATGTACGAAGTTGAAGACACAAGAAGATACTTTCAGTATAGTCTGTATGTATGACAAGTTTTTCTCTACAAGATAACTTATATGAATATGTTTTAAAAAAAAAAAAATTTATCTCAAATTTTCAAGTAAAGAACAAGTACGTATGGTGTCGACCTGGCTTGGGAAGTCGGGGCGTCACAGTTTGGTATCAGAGCGGTATCCTTGCCAGCCTACTTCACTTCGCCTCACATCGTTCCGCAACGGTCCAAGTAAGTTATGTTATGTTCTTACTATTAGAATTAGTTAAGATCTTATGGGTATAGTAAGTATCTTCCTTCAACGATCATGCTGGTAAATGTTGGACACGGGGATAACGCTGGGTGGTGCCCTTAGCTTGGTGACGCAATTAGGTGACATACGGAAATAATCGAAAGTTTTATATCTTTCCAATTGTTATGGTTATGTACTCCTGATGTGAAGGAGATATGAACAAGATCATGATTAATTCAGATATGTTCATATTATGCTTTATATGGAAAGAAGATTATGGTTCTATATAAAAGAAATGATTTTATTAATTTTATAATAAAAGAAGCTAAGATTATTTTTTTTATTTCCGTATATAAGCCATGCCACCAAAGCGTAGAAGAGCACCGATCCAAGACGTTGATCTTGCGGCCCAGCTAAATGAGCTAAGACAGATGATGTTAGCCCAACAGCAAGAGATAGGGGGGCTTAGAGCTCAGTTGGCTCAGCGGAATCAGGGACCTCCTGATGTTGAGGTACCACCAGTACCTGTGAATCAGCCTGCTGCACCAGAAATTCCTGATGTTGACCCCGGTGATCCCCGAGAACCCCATAGCTCCTGAAGTGCCTGCTGCACCTATAGTTGTTCCACCAGCACCCCGAGTTCGAACCCCAGAAGAACTATATGACAGTTTTCGGCGCATGAAGGCACCAGAATTTGAAGGTTCAACAAACCCAATTGATGCCGACAATTGGTTAATTGACCTCCAGGTTATCCTGAACTTCCTCAGGCTCAATGATCAAGAGAAAATCCTCTGTGCATCCTTTGTCCTGAAGAAAGATGCTCGCCTTTGGTGGGAAACAGTCCAGATCTGGTGGGATGTTACCCAAATGACTTGGGAGGACTTCGTGGACGAATTTAAGAAAAATACTTCAATACTGAAGATATGGAAGCTCAACAGGACGAACTCAGTAATTTTCGCCAGGGAAATCTGTCGGTAGCTGAGGCAGTGCAAAGTTTGAGCAGCTAGCACGTCTCTGTCCTCACGTTTTCAGTTTGAAAGGGACAAAGTGCGAAAAATGATGAAGATGTTCCGCTCGGATTTGGCAGTGGTGATCAACAGTGGACCCTATCCACCAACCACCGTTGCCGATTGTGTCAGCCGAGCAGTTCGAGCTGAATACTGGGTAGGGCAGAACAGAGAACAACGGGCGAAGTTTTTCCAGGAGAAGAGGGAAGAAGAAAAGGCCCAAGTTAAGCAGAAACCAAGTCAAGCAAGGCCAGACCTCTCAACAAAAAGGTCAAGGAGGACCTTCGGGTCAAAACAACAACAGACAGTACGGCAACAACCAGCAGAAGAGGAAGTGGAATGCAGGAGGACAGGGGAATCAACAGAATTTTCCCAAGAAGAAGAATACTCCTAATAGCAATAGTTACCCTACTTGCCAAAAATGTGGGAAGAAACACCCGGGAGAGTGCCGTGTTGGAGATGGTCGCTGTTTTCTATGTGGCAAGGAAGGCCACTATGCTAAAAGCTGCAATTTCAATTCCCAGAGTCTGCAGAACCAACAGAGAGGACAGGGATCTCAACTTCACGCTGCACAGATGAAGCTCGAGGGACCTGCAATCTCTCAAGGCAGGCTAGAAGCTCCGGAACCTCAAGGACGCATTTACGCCTATACAAAAGAGGATGTTCAAACTGGACCTTCCACCGTGGTGACAGGTCAGCTTCCTTTTGCCCAACAAGATGCTTACGTGTTAATTGATTCTGGAGCCACGCATTCATTCACATCACCTAGGTTCGCTAAGAAACTAGGTAGAACAAGTGATAGGATCGAAAGAACATTTAGGACTGCATTACCCTCCGGGGAGATTCTGTTGTCTGATTATTGGGTACGTCACGTTCCAATAATTATATGTGGTAGGGAAATGTATGTCAACTTGATCATCATTGACCTATACGACTACGACGTCATTCTGGGCATGGATTTCCTGGGGAAGTACACAACGCGGTTATCGACTGTCTACGACGTACTGTCACATTCAAGCCTATGGGAGGCGAGGAGTTTATTTTCAGAGGATCTACTCCAAAACAGCCAAAGATGTTTATTTCGGCGCTAAAGGCTAGAAAATTGTTGGCAGAAGGATGTAGGGGATTTCTAGCCAACGTGGTGGATAAGACGCAAGAGACTGAAAGCGGACCAGAAGAAAGTACCGATAGTCAAAGAATTTATAGAAGTTTTTCCCGAAGAATTGCCAGGGTTGCCACCAGAACGAGAGATCTCTTTTGAGATTGAACTACTTCCTGGATCAGCACCAGTATCTAAGGCACCTTACAGGATGGCGCCTGCCGAACTTAAAGAACTGCAGATTCAATTACAAGAGCTTTTGGATCGAGGATTCATTCGTCAAAGCTACTCGCCATGGGGAGCCCCAGTTCTGTTCGTTAAAAAGAAGATGGCACTCTTAGGATGTGCATTGGACTATCGGGAGTTAAACAAGATAACCATCAAGAACAAGTATCCGTTGCCTCGGATCGACGACTTGTTTGATCAGCTGAAAGGAGCTTCAATTTTCTCGAAAATTGACTTACGATCTGGATATCATCAGCTCCGAATCAGGGAAGGAGATGTCCCCAAGACGGCTTTTCGTACGCGATATGGACATTATGAGTTCCTTGTTATGCCATTCGGATTGACAAATGCTCCGGCAGCCTTTATGGACCTGATGAATCGTGTATTCAAGGATTACTTGGATAAGTTTATTATCGTCTTTATAGATGATATCTTGATTTATTCAAGATCAAAGGGGGAGCATGAGGAACACCTAAGGATCACTCTGCAGATTTGAAGCAAAACCAGCTCTATGCTAAATTCACTAAGTGTGAATTCTGGTTGGAAAAGGTCCATTTCTTAGGACATGTGGTCTCCAAGGACGGCATATCTGTGGATCCGGCTAAGATTGAAGCAGTAAGTGAATGGCCAGCTCCGAAAAACGTCACCGAAATACGTAGTTTCCTCGGCCTGGCGGGCTACTACCCGACGTTTGTTGAAGGGTTTGCTAAGATTGCAAGCGCCGCTCACCCGCACTTACACGGAAAGGAAAGAAGTATGAATGGACTGCAAAGTGTGAAGAGCACTTCCAAGAGCTGAAAAATAGGCTGACTCGCGCTCCGATCCTCACAATTCCAAATGTGGAGGAAGGAAACTTCGTGATATACAGTGATGCTTCCAAGATAGGATTAGGAGCTGTACTCATGCAGAATGGAAAGGTGATCGCTTATGCTTCACGACAGCTTAAGGATCATGAAAAGAACTATCCGACGCATGATTTGGAACTTGCGGCGGTAGTATTTGCGCTCAAAATCTGGAGGACACTACCTTTATGGTATTAAGTGTGAAGTTTACAACAGATCATCAGAGTTTGAAGTATATTTTCACACAAAAGGAGCTTAACATGAGGCAAAGAAGATGGCTCGAATTGGTGAAGGATTATGACTAGACATCCGTTACCATCCAGGGAAGGCTAACAAAGTAGCCGATGCCCTTAGTCGGAAGTCGTCTTCCACGTCAATGTCCCTACAACCGTTGATCGAACCTCTTCAGAAGGAGCTAGCGGAAGCTGGAATAGAGCTTATCACAAAAAGTTTAGCTGCCCTAACCTTTCAACCTACCATTTTGGATGACATGAAGGAGCGACAAGAAGGAGATGCCTCGCTGCTTCGGACGAGAAACGAAGTCCTAGAAGGAAAGGAGTCAGATTTCAACGTATCTGATGAAGGCATACTCTATCGGAAAAATAGACTATGTATTCCTAACGAGGACGAGTTGAAGGAGCAAATCATGAAAGAGGCACATGAGACTCCGTATTCCGTTCATCCCTGGAGCCACAAAGATGTATCAAGACTTGAAGGAAAGCTTTTGGTGGCCAAAAATGAAGAATGATGTTGCAACCTTTCGTCAGTAAATGCCTTACGTGTCAAAGAGTCAAGGCGGAACATCAACGTCCAGGGGGAGAATTGCAGAAAATTTCCATCCCAGAATGGAAATGGGACCAAGTGACCATGGACTTTGTAGTTGGTCTACCCCGAACTCCCAGTGGCAACGACGCTGTTTGGGTGGTTGTTGATCGTTTGACGAAGTCTGCACACTTTATTGCCATCAAGCTTAGCTTTTCAGTAGAGCAGCTAGCAGAATTATACGTCGCACAGATCATTCGCTACCATGGGATTCCGAAATCGATTATCTCGGATCGTGATGGACGGTTCACTTCTAAATTTTGGAAGAGTGTACATCAAGCCATGGGTACAAAGCTCACTTTTAGTACCGCTTTTCACCCTCAAACGGATGGACAATCAGAGAGGACCATTCAGACCCTAGAAGACATGTTGCGAGCATGCGTGATGGATTTCAAAGGGACTTGGGATAAGAAGCTTCCTTTGATTGAGTTCTCGTACAACAACAGTTTTCAAGCTTCAATTGGAATGGCTCCTTATGAAGCCCTGTACGGGAGAAGATGTAGATCTCCAGTTCACTGGTATGAGACAAGAGAAAAGGAACTTGTGTCCACGGATTTTATTCGGAAAACCACTGAGGCCGTGAAAACTTATACGCCAACGGATGGAAACTGCATTTAGTCGACAAAAGAGCTACGCCGACAAACGCAGAAGACCTCTAGAATTCCAAGTAGGAGACTTGGTTTTCCTCAAGTTGCTCCATTCAAAGGAGTTATGAGATTCGGAAAGAAGGGGAAATTAAGTCCAAGATACATAGGGCCGTTTGAAATAATGGAAAGAGTTGGTAATGTGGCCTATAAGTTGGCTTGCCCCAAGAGTTAGCATATGTACACAACGTATTTCATGTGTCAATGCTAAAGAAGTACATCTCGGATCCATCCCATGTATTAAACCACGAACCAATTGAGGTTCACGAGGATATGACGTATGAGGAGAAACCGGTTCAGATCTTGGCACGAGAAGAGAAGGTGCTAAGGAACAAAGTTATACCTTTGGTAAAGGTGCTATGGCGAAATCATGAGGTTGAGGAGGCAACATGGGAACGAGAGGAAGATATGAAGAAAAGCTACCCAGAATTGTTCTGATTTTCGAGGACGAAAATTCTTTAAGGAGGGTAGATTGTAATATCCAAAATTTCTACGAACTCGTGATTTTCTTGTATATAAGAAATCTAAAGCTCGTATTATGTGTAATTTTATGAAAATTATGAATATTAATACAAGATTCATGATTTTATCAGTATGAGGTTGAATTCTCGATAAATTAACTATGAGACTCCATAACAGGCTTTTTAGGGAAAAAGGACTCAGGAAAATAAGAAAAATTTTGTACTGTCCATTTTCTTTTCAACAAATAAATTTTAGTTAAATAAATACTGTGATTGAGTAAACACAGTATTAGAAATATCTGTATTGGCTTAAAATGGATTGCTCATTGGAGGAAGTAGCCAAACAAGGCATAAGGTGAATGACATCACCTTATCCTTAATTATGACATCATGATTAACTTAAGATAAGCTTAAAAAAAAAAAATCAAAAACTTGGCCACCAAGTTCACCCCTAATGGCCGGCCACATGGAGGGCTTTTGTGCAAAAAATTTTGCTCCAGGATTTATGAGGCAAAAGGTGAACCAAAATAATTGCAAAAGGGTCCAAAATTTCACCTATAAATAGGCATAAGGGGGGGGGGGGCGGTTTTTGGTTCAAAAAAATTCAGAAAAGTAGCTAAACTCTGCCTCATTTCTCCTCTCAAAAATCCGGACTTCTAAGTGTGAGCAAGGAAGGAAGAAAATTTTGCAAAACCGAGAGCAATCGGAGTGTAGGTGTGGTCGGATTTCTAGTGTGAAACCAACAAAGTTTTGAAAAAATTTTGAGACCCATTTTGGTTATTAGGGCCGGTTCTAGGAGGAGCCAAAGGGAAAGGGGGGGAAATTCCAAAAGCCAAGCCAAACTCTTGATTCAAATCAAGGTAATCGTCCCTAAACCCCAAACTCCTTCCTTTGAGCATTCAATTTGAAATTACATGTATTTCAAGTTGAAATTGTAAGAGCATAAGCTCAATTTTATTTGTGCCTAAGTTGGATTTAGGGCTGTGCTTGATTTAGATTAAGGGTGGTTTGATTTATGAGTTTAAATTATGAGCTTGCATAGTTTTATGCTTATGCTTGATTGATTTTGTTGAATCGCATGCTAGGTATTCGATATGTTGTATGTCCCCAATTACGTTTAAGAATGATGGTTTGGAACGTTAGAAACCGCTGCATGTGTGTATTAGAGCTCCCGCGGTGGCTGGTTGAGCTAGGTTCCACGTCTAGGACGTTAAAACGAACTCTAAACCGAAAAACTGCCAGGTTCGGGTGGATCCTGACCAGTTTTACGGCAAGCCGATTTTGAGGCCTTTAGAGGCCGAATTTGGTAAAACTTAAAACACAAAAGTTGCTCGGAACAGTTTTTCCTAGGGGGTCACGTGTACGGATTTGCAAAATAAGGCCCCAATGGCCTCCGTTTACCCCAAAAACCTGTGGCTGATCCCCAGACCCAGTTTTCACTCAGTTTTTCGGGTCAGCCAGTTTCAAACAAAAAACTGGGACGAATCTAGGCCGAATTGGAATTTTTGCAAAACAACGAAAGTTTTAGTATTGTTTGAGAGCTACAACTTTTATGAAGAAAACGTTTTCAGATTATGAACCAATTTTAAAATTAGAATCATTTTTCGAAAGGTGCGCAGGGAATCCGAAAAATTCCTGCACCACTAGTTTTACAAATGTTTCTAGAAAAACTGTTTTCTACTACAAACTATTGTTTTGATTATGAAAAAAACTGTTCCAAAGGCAGTTTTCAACCTCAAATGATTTTATAAAGCACTAATCCAAGAGTTTGGATTTTTACGATTTAAGTAAAGGATTTTTATAAGTTAAGAATGAAGTTTTGGGATTAATTTCCCTAAATTTTCCAAGTAAGGGAAATGAATTTTTCAAGTTAGAATATAGCAAGCGACTAGTTTACGAAAGGTAACCGGGAGTTATACCCGAGTTACTGGGCTTAGCCTCAAAGCCCAAGGTTGACCATTAGTTGATCAGATATTGACTTTAACCCAACGTTTAATTAAGGGTTACCCAAAGTAATCCGATAGGATACCAAGACATGTGTGGGGGGACATATAACTAAAATGTTGGAAAGGTTACCAACTTTTTATAGGATTCTTATCCTATGTTCTTTAATAGCAGGAAGGAACCTGCAATTGCAATCCGAGTTAAGACAACAAAAAAACCGGAATCTAGCAAATCAGGCAAGTATCAAACCTCACCTACGGTATGAAAATAGTAAAGACTATTTTCAAGTATACATGCTATGTTATGCCATGATGTGTGATGCCATGCTATAGCTATGAAGTGCTAGGTTTATAAAAGTGCTATGTTTATAAAAGTGCTATGTTTATACAAAAGTGCTATTTTATAAAAGTGCTATGTTCATAAAAAGTGCTATGTTTATAAAAAGTGCTATGTTTATAAAAGTACTGATGTTTATAAAAGTGCTATATTTACAAAAGTGCCATGTTTATAAAAATGTCATGGTTCCAGAAGTGATATATTT